>NNCF01130996.1:239044-272275 GCA_002313205.1 Laupala kohalensis | reverse complement strand
GAATCAAGAACAACGAATTGTAAAATAATGTAATAATTCTATGAATTATGACGATAACTTGGGTGCAACAATGGGGCAGGGTTTAAATAAGTAAATAAACAAACCGACAACTAAAATCACAGAAATAATTTAGGATGACAACTGCAGATAAATTAATTCCACAATAACTAAGGCAATATTATGTTAAATTGTAATGAATAACTACAAAAAGATCACGAAAACAAATGTTAAAATATTGGAACAATTCTATTTACGACGACGAAACTTGAGCAGTGCAACAATAGAGNGATGTAATAGTATACGCACCAGAAAATGTAAATGCAGCAAAATAATTATTTTTAATGCACCAAGAAGTTAAATTTATGATTCCGTTTGTAGTTACGTAAACTTTATCACACCTTTGAGTGAAGCACTGAATGAAAACAATATGAAATTATATTTGTTCCGTTGAGTTTGAAAACCTTAGGAAATGTTTTTAGTGTTTTTTTTCATTTAACACTCACACAGAACAAAGAATTTTACACTACAATGAAAGTTGGGATCTAGGTACAACTACTGATCACGAAAAACTCGAAAAAATAAAATAATTAGAAAGGTTATACTGAAAAATAGAGAGAGCTCATTCACAACCGCAGCTAACGCCAGTAGCAGGTTAGCCAATCCGTAGTCAATGCATCTAGAAAAATCTTTGCTCTGGAGTTCTTTAGAATTCATTCCCATTTCCACGTGGGTACTTTTTTCTCAATGGCTATTTGTCCCGTACAAAAGGATAAACCTTGTAACTCTCTGAACTCTTGGGAAAACGTATCAAAACATTTTAAGTTTTGGGAGCATTGTGATGTTCAAAAAACGTGTGCATTGAAATTACCTGACACCGAGATGGACTAGCTGCCACTCTCCAATTATGTTCATAATCAGTTATTTCCCGAAATACTGGTATATACGATTTTTGTGTTTGTGTACCGAAATTGTACTGATTAATTTCAATAGAATAATTTTTTAAGAACTTTACAAAAAGTTCTGGTACTCGTAAAGTTCGCTAATTGGATGAAATTTCTATATGGCGGAAGGTTTGCATTAAAAGATGAAAGCGATGAATCCCTTCAAGTTATGATATTTCAGAGCAGCATGTTCTTGGCCAGATGTTTGATTCGCACCTGGAATCTTTGTAAAATATTTATGTCTCTTTTTTTCTCTCATTTTTTGAGTATTCAGTGGGGGTGGCAAGTGTTTCTCCCTACTGTCCTTCTTTTTGATCATGCCCATGTTGGTGATCCACACCCTAAGCGACATGGATGATTCCATGAAACTCTCCCCACGGAATAGTTAGTTTTAAAATCCAAACGTGTTCATTCGCACGTCGAAAGAATGCTCGAGACTAAGTAAAGACTGTTAGCCACGGTTTTTTCTCGGTGAACCGCGACTATGTCCCGCAAGTATACTAGAGATCAGGTACAAACACGCTTTTTATGTGAGCTCTTTCGACTGGAAACTTGTACTTCAAGATGCCGTTTAGATAGGTTTGGGTGGTATGATAATTTCGTCAATATAGAATTTAATAGTGAGATGAAGCGAATGCTTTGGAACAAGAAACGCGATTACAACGGTAATCAACTAACGGTTTCTAATGAGAGGCGACCGGCGTGATGTGCATCTCGAGTTTGAGTAACTTGTTGAGCCCGAGGGCAGATTGAATAGAGGACGATAAGCTTCTTCATCCAGGATAACCGAAGATGATTATGCTCGGTTAGCTTCTGCAATGCTGTTTCAATTTCATTCTTATGCTGGTTTCTGTGATTTTCCGTTTAGATTTAATAAACTGTCATGTGGAAAGTATTGTATAATATGAAATCTCAGGTTTAACAGTATTACTTCTTATACGTGTTGAGTTAATTCTATAAGCTCACAATTCGTCTTAGAATTTTGGACGTTCATTTATTTTCACGTTTGTATTTCGCATTTTCGCCCACTTCTTCGTGCATATTATTATCTGTTTATATCTTTTTTATTATGGCTACACATGTAGAAATTGTATTTTGACAAACAAGTGTAAATTACTTATTTATTCAGTTAATGAGATTTGGTATCCAGGTTCGATCGTTCTTCTCTTCATCATAATACTTCTGAAATGTTAATTTATCTACGAGGAAAAGTTTCGTGTAATTTTGTGTATAATTATTAGATAGAGATGTGTTTGTTTTAGCTAGATATCATGTACTCACAGGATAAGGTGGGACCAGTACTCAAATTAGTCAAATCACTGAGGTGTATAAATGTTTTCTTTATTATTATTCTAATAGTCTTAAAACACAACAATGTGAATAATAACTAATGAAAAAACATGATTTAATTAGTATCTGTCAGTTAGTATTATAGTACAAACAATATTCAGGATCTCGCTTGACTTGTTTCAAATGCTTAAGAGCATATACGAACACTAAGAGCGGCACAGAGCAACGTTTTGGTGATTTATGCATCTCACCTCAGAAAAAGTTAAATAGCTGTCTCAGATGTCCGGTGAACTAGAGATCAAAGTGATGTACAACGGGTAGTGATGTAGAAAATACAACGGGAAGATTCTTCAAATCGAAGTAAACTTCCATCACTTTTGTGATTTAAAAGTTGGTCATTTTTTGAAAATTAACGTTTTCTTCGTATGACGCAATGTATTACACCATTTATAATCGCATTTATTTCATTTAAATGATTGGTGAGGTATGTTTTTCAAGATAAAATCACCGTAAGTGCATTTTACTCTGTTTATTTATACCGATTTCAGATATTTTAGTGCTTAATTCTCCCTACGCTAGTACTACCTTAAAAAGAAAACAAAAGATTTTCTGACATGATAATGTTGGAGATTATATGGACATAAACCGATAACTAGTGATAACGTTCCTTTCCAATTTAAANATATATATATATATATATATATATATATATATATATATATATATATATATATATATATATATAGTCAGGTTGTCAGGTTTTGGGACAGGCTGGGGGGTGGGGAGGAAGATCTTAATTTATTAGGGGACAAAATAGATACATCACCTCATATCTTAATAATTGTGCAGAATCGCGGGACAAAACCTTATCAAATTTTCTAGATCTTGTAGAGTTAAGTACATATATTTCTCAACCGTTGATCGTTCTTAAAATGGTTCTGTTCTGTCCACAACAAGTACTGTTAAGAAGAAAAGATTGGTTTTACCTGTCATTACATTTGAAGATATAAATATGTCTTACGACATCCTTAAGAGACCACTTAAAAAGCTAGACCAGAGATCCAAGTGTTGTTTGTTGAACTCTCTCACCTTGCGGGTGTGTAATCAGTCCCCGGATATAGAGGAAATTGGGTGCAAGAAGTGCAGAAGCAGACGCCAACACGTCGAAGCACCACGCGCTTGTCTCCATCGTCCACTCTAGTCGTTTCCTTCTTTTTTGCCGTAAGTCGACCGGCGTCGCTTTCGCCCCGCGTTACTCATCGTCGCCGCGCTTCCCAATCCTCCATCACTTCTACCGTTGCTCCTTCGCGTGACTGTCGTCTGTCCTGCGGCGAAGTTTGCTTAAAATAACCGCCTCACGCATGATTGCGAACGAGCGGTGACACTGGGTTTCGTGTTGACGTAGCAGTGCCTAGAGGAAGGTGATCATCTGCGATATAAAGTGTATTCTGTTATGGTGCGTGTGTGTGTTTACGAATGATGTTCTCATTTACCGCCAACACCTTTAATCATGTTCGTAGGTAAATTTCTCGATTTTACAGTATTTTGCATTTGACCCGAAATCTGCCTTTTCTCCATTCCTTCTTCATCGGTAGTCTCTTTCCTATATGTTTTGTGTATCTTCTCGTCTATTCCCTCATACTTCTTTCATCTTTCTTTTTTAATCTTCTATTCGTCTTGCTAAACTAGCAGTAGTTGAACTTTTTCTAGAATTTAAATATTTCTACTGCCTTTTTATAATGTTTATAGTTCTTGTCTTTTTTTCATTTTGAAATCCGACTTGTTTTATACATGTGTTTGTTAGTCCGTATATGTGGATAGCAAATATGATTCATTAAATTACTAGGAAAGTTTTTCAATTTCGATAGATATCAATCACACGAACAGCATCATTGAATTATTTTGAAAGCACACAAATTCGATCTCATACCGGCTGCCGAAAATTATTGACTTTTCAAATTAATTACGTTATGTTGAATGAAAATTAATCTGTTACCTGGCGGTGAGGTTCACCGCAATCTAAGAGATTTCTATATCGACTTTTCACTTCATTGTGAGCTGTAATATTCAATAAGTCGTGACTAACTGCCTCGTTTCTTGGTTTGGTTGAGAATTCGATAGAATATCCTTCCTCTATGCAATCTCCTGCAATGAATGAGAGACGAGGTGCCTTCGCCCTTCCTCACTCCTCCAACGCCTTCACCTGCTTTCCCGTTTTTTCCCTCCAGGGTGCCTCCGCCTATTGTTCCGAGTGCCTCGCGTGGAAATCCCTCGGTATAACTTGCACAGGTGCTGCTTCTTCGCATATTCTAATGAAGCGGGCCACTTGGGCGGGCCGCGTGACTGCCTTTGTGGTACACGGACCTCCTCACTTTCAGGTCTCTTTCGTTGCCCCGATCGACAAAGCCATTGTGTATAGACCGACTCGGCAAATGTTCATCGTTTATGTGAATCTTCAAAGGCGCAAAGATCTAGAGTAACTTCAAGCAGTTGCTCCGTGACAAAGGCTCGAGTGGTGCGTTGAATTACTTTTTGAGGAAATAAGTTAACTTCTTGGATGATATGAATTTAAGGCATTTATTTCAAATCAGTTTTTCGTTGATTCCGCATTTCATAAATATTTACTTTGGAGGGAAAAGGTATTAAATATTCAACAATGGAGTATTGCTATTGATTGTATTCGTCAATATTATATTGTTTTAGATTTTTTTAGATTTCGGGGGCAAATTAAGTGAAAGTACAATTCGATATAGAATATGTTGTAAGATAATGTATAAAACGTTGGTAGAATATATGGTCATAGGGCGATTTTTTTTACATTAATTCGTTCTTTACATATCATAACCTCGAAAAAAATCTTCATGAATGTCAACGCCATAGGAACCCAAAACCTTTTTAATGTACTAAAACCTCTAAAAAATACAATGCAAATTTCTTCACATATAATGAAAACATCAACACGCCAACGTTTTGGTTGTATCCTAGTCATCATTGTGACATGTTACTACAATTTGTTACAAAACCACCCTATCAATTGTAAACATGGTTTGTTTTAAAAACATGTAATTGTATTGACAATTATTGATAATTGCTAAAATATAACCGGAAATTTGGCGAGTCTGTGATCTTTTTTTGATTATGTCCTCAAGGTATAGTGGTATTTTTAATTGTATCTGACTCTTGTTTGTATAATTAGAGAAGGAAAATATCTTAATGGAAGCTTGTGTACCAGAACGTTTGGACTTGGACGCGTCGAAACTCCAAATTGCACACCACATCAAAATTAGATGTCGTCTTCAATACTTATGATTATTGCTGTGTCACTAAATATTCATACTCCTTTCATTACAGATTTAGATTTCTAATGCGTCTCTAAAAACGTTTTAGTAAAAAGTATGAAATACATTTATTATATATTAATTTTAATCTATTGTGATTAGTTTCAGATTAGTTTTGTGAATTGTATGGTTCTTCAAAGAACAAGGTTCTTTCAATTACCGTAGTAATGAAGTACAATAAAAGCATTAAAAAAATGTAAAAATAGTTTCGAGAAAATTCTGTTGACACAATTACAATAACTTGAGGGTAGATTCATATTTAGACATGCTACTTGAACGTTCGTAATGTAGTGGACTGAATTGGATTCCCAATTTCTAAAAATTTCATGCATAACTTCCAACCACTTAAAAATGCACTTTTCGAGATAAGTTTGAAGGAAATTTGACGCAATGCAAAACATTTGGAATGCACATTTTGTTCACAGGCTGCATATCTTAAAACATTGTAGTTAGATTCTCCTGGAAAATTGTTTGAGGTTTCTAACAAAAATTTAAATTTAACAGTATGTTTTCGTAAATGTTACTACGCTTATTTCCGCGTAAAAAGATGGTAGATCGAGGAGTGTTACATACAAAGATTTATTGACACTTGGAAAAAAATTTCAACTGGAATTATACAATAAAAAATGGAAAACTTGACGTGGAATGATCAGCGAATTAATGAAATTATCAACTATCTTATAGTAATTTGTTTGCAAATATATTTATCTTCATTATTACTCATTATCTGTCATCAATATAATCTATTACCTTTTTGGAAACTAATAAAATGTACATAACAATTTAAGTGAAAATCAAACAACGTAAGTTCATTCACAGTTTATAGAACTGATGTGCTGCATTTTCGATACGTATGAAGAAATTGACAATTTTCCCTCTTGTGAACTGATACATTGATTTGAATTTTGTCTGTGGTCGGTTAGTGTGGGCATATTCAATATTTCGCAAATATATGAACTGTTTGATCGGCTATGTGCGAGTTATTATCACACAGATTCATTGATTTGCGTGCCACCTGTGTTTACCGATCTCTCTCATAAACAGTATGCAGTATTACACCTATTTCAGAATTTAACATACTGTAAGCAGAGAATTTTTTTATTTTATTCAATATTAATCAATCGTGACAACTCTGTCTGTAGAAATCATTACAGAGGACTTAGTTTTCATGCTGCTTCTATCTTCTCCAAACTCTGCTGCACGTTCACGTGCAGAGTATTATTAGCTCATCACTGAGCAATGGACCTGTGCCCCTGTATTCACCGTCGATTCTGTTTCCGCAGCCGCTAAAGCTCTGCCACTGACGCCGCCGCCGGACATCCGGTGCCCCGCCTCCTCAACTCCCACGCTGTGTGAGGACTCTCCCTTTTGTTTGCATTAACCTCTTACTTCGCGCTCTGACGAAAAGCGGAACCTGTGCCCTTCTACTTCGAGCAATGCGCTTATTTTTTTTTTCCGGGATGTGGAAATATAAACTTATTGATGTCATTCTCGACTCTAACATGCGTTTCTTAAACTTTGTTTTTTTCGTATGGTGGATATTATTTCTAATTACAATTGTATTATTACTTTGAATTCCTCTCAGATTTTTTTTTGAAAAGTATCGTATAGACATACTAAATGCATCAAGAATTGATAT
This sequence comes from Laupala kohalensis, assembly GCA_002313205.1. Classification (NCBI taxonomy): domain Eukaryota; kingdom Metazoa; phylum Arthropoda; class Insecta; order Orthoptera; family Trigonidiidae; genus Laupala; species Laupala kohalensis. The sequence continues at coordinate 265,067 of NNCF01130996.1, read as the reverse complement.
TGAAACATAACGAGATAGGTTTTTTGAATTTTTATCATACTAAAAATATTAACTAAAATATTAATTAATTTTTGGTACGATGCAGTCGATTCTTGGGCCATTTTTTTGTGGTCAATGTTGTACATGCTATGACACCTGTGATATCAACAAGTCGAGTATGAAACTGTTTCCTTTCAATCAGCCATGAAATTATTTCCTCATACGTAGAAGTCTCTTTAAACTATTTTGAGTTAATATTTTTTTCCGTTTTGGTTTAATGTTCAAAGGCACCACCTGGGTTGACTCCTCAACCTACTTCTATGCGAACATCATGAAGAAATTTATTTGATTAGTGAACTTACATAATGAAAATCTGAACGTCAGTACCAGAAAATAAGATTACAACTTATTATATTGCATACCGTAAATTAATATCCGCCTTCTAAATTTTAAAAATACTTTCTCTCCCTACAAATTGAGAGTTGGTGGGATTATTCATCGATAGCTGAAAATAGAAAAAAAACTGTCCTTTTCTTTATACAATTGTATTTGACATTCAGAGCAGTGCATCTTACTTTTCTTGAACCTAACACTGCTTTAAACCATTTGCTTGGCCTCTTCCGACATCTTTCTTCACGCTCGTCTTGCTGTACTTTCAATTAACTGCTGAGTTATCCATCACTGACTTTCAAACACAATACCATTTCGCTCGTTAACTTTTCCTCTTGTATTCTTGATACAGATTCGTAAACTAGTAAATTTTGCGAAATTTTTTAAATGCAATCTTTGAATTTTTTTTGAAACATCACGTGCTTATCCTTATATCATAGAACAGGGATCCTTGTGATGTGTTTTTTCTTTAATCAATAATGAGAGTCATTATTTAGAAATACTTGTTTAGGTTCTTATTTCACTTCAATAGCTCATAATATATTTCCTGTGTATTATTCCCCATATTATGTAACTAAATTGATTGCAGCATTTTCCTATAACAATATGTTATAATAGATCTTCAATTAATGATAAATATGTGAAAGAATCTTGGAAAGAAAATTATGTTTTACTGTGTTCCGTACAAATTTAATCATTTCCTTTACAGGAAAGTTCCGTTTTATGGTTATTTAAACTCCAAAAACTTCTAGTCGTTGATTGCTGAATTCTTTTGTGCTAATTTTTAAATGTAGCTAAGAATTACCTTACAAATTTGAACGAAAGGATTGTCACTTGTACTCTACATGCAAGATAAGTTATACTTAACTGAAAAATATTTATGGTCACATTTATTTTGTTTTGCTTACCAAATTATACTTGGCTGCCTAGAATAAATTTTTTCTCTTGTTCTGCTACAGTCTTTATTTACAATTGTGCTGTGGTTTCAAATGTGTTAAAACACTTACAAATCATATTGTAACCCTAAAATGCTTTTCCCAGAGAAATAACTGAAAGTATATTCATATAAACTAATACCGTTGAAAAATTATAAAAATATATTAGATATTTAAATGGTCCATCGGATTTTATGTAACCAAAATGAAACTCCTTCCAAAATATAACTTATGTTGAAATCTGAGCTTCTTAGAAGTCACAGTCTCGAAATACAGCAAATTCAAAAAACACATAGAAAAATGCTCTGTTCATAAAAATAGAAATCACTCGTGAAATTTTTTTGGGAATATTTTTAACTCAATAAATGTGCTCAAAACATTTTCATCACAATGCATTTGATAGGCACACACTCAAACACGAAAGAAGAAAAAGAAATGCACAACAGTAAGCAACTCGCTTCACTCATATGGAGACTTACACTTTAGAGACAAAAGACTCTCCTTATATTTCATGAAAACCTTTGAAGGACATAACACACTTATAAATATTTAATAAATGAATAAAAGAAATAGGAAACATTTTTCGTACTCTAACCTTCCGTCTACCAGTGGGGTCCGTACGGACCCCAGAGCATCTTTCGCGACATGCATAAAGTTGTCAAGGAAAATAATAGATTTGCTGTGACTTTGTTCCTTTTATTTCTCTTATTACATCAGTACCCTTTTTTAAATTTATTTTTCAATGTTGCACTATTTGTTAAAAAAATATAGCACGGGTTACCGATGGGATTCGTATGGACTCCGGGAATATATTTAATATTTTTCTATTCATGAATAGTATATGGTTTTGCGTTATTTCAAAACACATTTTGTTGCATTTTAAGAAAGTCACAAGTCCTCATATTTTTCTGGTTGTTGAAATGTAGTTCTAGGAGAAAAAATAATACTGTTTATTTATAACTTTCAAGACAATGGAAAGAAGTCAATTTTTATTTAAAATTTCGCAGACCGCCTGACTTTGCCAATGTACCATGAAACAAAATTTAATTTGTCACGGCCCTCTCAGCAGTTCCAAGGATCTTAAGAGATCCGTAAGAACAAGCGTGGTATTTACGATTTTCTCGTTTACATTAAAACTGTTTACGAATAGGTATGATGGGTGATCGTCACACTGACCATAGTAAAAGAGTACCAGAACTACTTCAATTTTAGTAGTTCGAGAAGCTTACGCAAAGTTGGTGCAAGAACACCGGGAGGGGAGGGTAAACGAATCATACACGAGTTAACGAGTTGTTGAAACGTTTGTAAAATGTCGGGGAAGTTTCTCTCAAAGACGACTATGGAGACAAGAGTCAAAGCAACGTGGAAACACGGATGACAATTCTTTCGAATTGAATGGGCGTTGTTCACAGTAATAATGTTCTCTGTGAGCAGGTAGTAAGCAAAGACGAAAACGGTGAATGATGGCGGTGTTTGGGGGCTGTTCGTTCACTGAATAAGAATAAAAAAAGTCACGCGTGCGGTGAGTTGCATTTCCACGATGATAATGCGCTAGTTTGCAATTCCACTACGCTCAGCTGTATCGCACAGCATCTTTTGGCCAAGTTTCTCACTATCAGTATTCCTTAAACATAACTGCTTAAAGTTCTTTTTCTATTAGGTTTACCGAAAATTAATCTTGACTAGAACTAATATTACAACAGGTATGCATTGAAAATGAGGAATCTTACATATGTTTTGTCTCATTTGGTTGAGTTTCAGTATGAGAGCAACTGGTTGCCTCATTAATCAGCGAATTTCATTGTTTCGTAGTTAGAATATAAATGCATTTGTAAGTATATTATTCTCCCCAATGTACATAGACATTGCTGTAAAACTGATTTTCTTTGAAAACTGATAAGTGACTTGATTTATGCGAATTATTTATAGGAATTATTGAATTGGTGGAAATTTTTAAAGTAGTAATCCTAACAAGCTCAATTAAATCCATTAATTGTTAGTTTGAGCTCGTCGAGGAAAACTAACTTATTTCAACAAAGAACGAATATATTTTAAAAAAGTGCGCGAGTACGATTGTACAAACCTAAAGATTTATTCTCCCTCTTTGAAATAACTCATGTGAATTGTGAAGTTGATAACTTCCAGTTGATGAGAGATAATGCAGCTGATATATCGGTTAACGAGATAGCTTCAGTCTTTTCAAATTCGAGTGAATACAATCCGTTAACACATCATTGACTGAACACGGAAGATGTGCTACTCATACGGAACTCTGGCTGGAGTAAATGACTAAAATAAAAGTCCCCGAGTTTTCTTGTCTCATTCCTTTTTTAATTCCTCCCCTAATAGTCACACCTGTTGTCATAAAAGTGCTGAGTACCGCTGCCACCAGTACTGCTCCTGAGAACATCATCCATTGCTCATGCGCAATGTCAACGAACCGCGCCTCTCTGCCCCCCTCTGCGTCCACTCCTCGAATAAATTCCTCCTCCCTCACTCACCCGAGTCCTCACTGCGGAATCTGTTGCGCAAACCTCCCCCGCCGACAATCCCCGGGCACCTGGAGCAGTCCGTCAGGGTCACTAGGGGTTTAGGGCATTTCAAGAATACTGCATCCGCACGTGGCAAAGCCATGTGAGTTTACGCGACTCATCGATAAGAAAAGTATACAAAATGTAGGATGCGCAATGTTCTAGAAATGCAGCTCTGCTTGGCTGGATTGATGAACTCTTAAGTTTACTAAATTTCTTCCTATTCCTCTCATTCCATTTACAATGGAGAAGTAGTATATTGCTTTTAACCACATCACATATTACTCCATTAGCATTGCAATACGTCTGATTAACTTACTGTCAATTTGTTTTGATCATCATTTTTTATGTTGGTGTGTCAGTCCTTATGGCTGAAATATTTGTTTACTCTCTTGGTTATACGTTCAATGTGAAATAACTAAATTTTTTAAAAACTAATTTACACATTGGTTGCTATGACTCTTTATCCCATACTATTACACGGATACAAATGAATATATTTTATACTGAAACAAATCTCTGCATTTTATATTTTTATGCTAATTTATATAACAAGATTTTTAGAATTTTAATATAATCCTATTTAAATGTTTAATTATTCACAAGAACATGCGCTGGATGTTATTCTCACAAACATACTATTTATGCAAATACTGTAAGACTGGCGAATTAATTTAAAAATTATTAAATTGTCTTGACATTTAAATTCACTAACATACTTATAATTTTAGTAATCATTATTGATAACTACTGAAAAAGTCTAAACATATCCCACCTGTATTCATTCAAATATTTTTAGATAGTAAATTTATCACATATCAGGGTAAGAGATTTATTTTTCAATTATTTTTATACAAAACTTACAAATCCGTTCAAATATTAAAAATTGTGTAAATGAAGTATGAGGTTCTTACTGTAGATAAAATTTCGTTTCTTATAAGTTAAATGGTGATATATGGACGTAGTATATAGACGTAAATTGTATAAGGAGCTGTGTAGAAAGAAGTCTCGATTGAAAACTATGGAAATCTGTTTTCTTTCAATTACATTCTGATGCACAGATTTGTTATTATTACGAATCTGTGGTACTGACTCTTCTGGATCTGATATTTACAGATTTGAAGAGCTCCCGAACAAAACAATTTCACATTTTCCTTTTACACGAAACGGAAAGTAAAATCGATTGTTGCTTGTTATTTTTCCTCAACACCATACTCTGTGATGGCCTTGTTTACCGGCGGCAGCCAAGAGTACGTTGGTGAAATCGTTCTTTCCCGCATGAGGTATGTTTACCGGAACGGGTGGCAGGACGAGGCGTAAGGGCAGGGAACGGTCGATGGTCGCCAGGCGACGGAGCGAGGTATCGATCTGTGCCCTCCTGCTTTTTTCCTCACCCCTACTTCCACTTCCCACCTCTCTCCTTATCCATCCGATGTCCTTCCTTTCCCACTTTCCCCAGTTTATAGCAGGTCCCGCGTGCGTCCGTTATCGAACTCCGAACTCGGAGGGGTGATGGAAGTTGTCTACGTTCCACAGCGTCCTCGCCTCCCCTCCCTCTACGCTACGCGTCACGCGCTGCTTCACCAACCCTATCCCCACCTCTCCGTCGCAGTGCGGGTGCACCCCGCCGCAGTTGTCTCCCCTCTCCCCCCTTTCAACCATTCCGTCGTCACTGCTGTGTCTTGCGGCGCCAGAGCTTCGCACTTGTTCATGATCAGAAGAAGTGCGTGGCTTCGGACAGCTGACAAATGCGACGCGCTACGCGTTCTAGTTACGCCTATCGTCCTTACGCCTGTCGGTCGGTCGGACAGCGTTTGCGTGGAGATGTAGGCTACTGCGACATTTTGCGCTTACACGCATGTCGACGGTGACGTGTATTTTCTGCTTGTTCTCATTGGTTAAGCATGTCGAAGATTTGAACCTTCGCATAAATTTTTTTGGGGACAATTGCAATAAAAATAAATAAAACATTCTCTCTCGTTATATTTTTATCTTGATTATTTATATTTTCAATATTAGGATTTTTTGAATTTATGACACCATAAACGTATTGTACTTCACAAGAAGATGGGAACATTTGTAGGAATTCCTTCTTTAGTATGTTTTGTGTGAAAGTATCGTTCAGGTGGGTTGTCACCTATTGTTTTATACTGCTGAATAGAGAGGTGCTGAATGAAGTGAAAAGGGAGTTCTCGTGACAGTCCAACGTGAATAGAGAATGGATTTCCTCTTCGCCGGATGCAAGAAAAGTTGCATGTTCCAGTCGTAGCTTTAAAGTTCCGTCCTTAAGGGCATTTCCAAGGCGTAGGAACCCTCCATGAGCCGGAGCACAACCTTCATCTTAATACTTACACTCTGATTTTTAACTTCAATTCTCACCAACCTAGCTAATCATTTCGAGCGTTTTTCAAATTGCATACGTGTATATTTCTGGTGATACACTATTAAAGAGGGGGGGGGGAAGGAAAAACTGTAAACTGTCAAAATCTATTTCGTGTTTATTTAACCCATTGAAAAGAAAAAAAATCGTTATCTGTTGATTTTTTGTAACAGAAATAAAATTACACACCGTAGAAGTGATTAATAATACATAATAAACTTTAAAATATCACATGAAAATAAAAATAAGAAGTTAGGATGTATGAGAAAAATATAGCTTAAAAAAATTAATTTCTGAGAGAAAGAATTAAATTTTTCTCTTCGATTTTATTGAGAGGCCCATCTGAAATAACGAAATATAATCATTACACAACAAATTTTACACGTTTGTTGTTATTTTTGACGAAAATCATCTATGTTGTTCACAAAATTACTGATGAGCGACTTCATCAGGTGATAGTACATAAATATACGGTATCCTAGTAACGGAATTTTATTGCGACAGAATCCGATGTTATAACTAATCGTTGCTCAGACGAGGACTAATTGATAGATTGGGAAAACATTGGGATATTAAGTATGAAAAGAAATTACTAAAAATATGTCCGAAATACACATAACCATTATGGGGAATTTGAACTTACGTGGCAACGCAGAGAAACTATCGGGTATTCGTTTATCAATATTATGGAAAGTTTTGTGTATTTCTTTTTTTTACTGAATTTTTGTTTAATTGTTTTTATTTTTCTGTTAAGGATTTCATTCGTGACAAGTTACTAAGATACTGTATATTTATGTAATATCATCTTATAAAGTCCAAACCAGTGACGAAACGTCATGAGAAATAAAATTTAAGTATGAAAAAGGACGAAAATGTTGACAAGTTTATAACACATAATGACAGAAATTAAGAGCACAACTATCTTATAAATAACTTTCGAATTAAAGGTGCCCTCTGTATTAGTGCTTGTAAAAGATATGTGAGAAGTATTTGGTATTGTTAACGAAACGACGAATAAAAACCTTGGTTATTGGGGCGCGTTTGTAATTTATATCTAGTGTTTTATCTTTCAACACCTTTCTTGGAAACTTAGTTTTGTGCTGCAGAATATTACTTGCTGTAGACAAATGACCCCCTTTTAAATTTCGATTTACAAATGACCTCCGAACATCCAAACATCATTCTGAAAAGAATTTTCTTCATTAGAGGGAAAACTATACGATGTCGCAGTACGAAAATTCTTGATCAAACAGATAATTTGAAGATAAACTAGCAGTATTGGAAATTTATACGGAAAATATCCCTCAATATACTTATTATATTCGTTTACTCACAAATCATCCATGTGTACAATGTTATTCTTGTAGAACACAGGAATCACCGAAAAAAGCAACATATTTAATAGCGTTTCTTCAGTGATCAGATACGAATACATTGCTTTCTTTTGGAGAATTTTGTTATAAATACTTCTTGCCATTAGAAGTATTACATTTAGTAAATGTGAAGAACACAGTCTCTGATCCGAATATAATTGACACACACAAAAAAAGTGACTTTGCTTCATTTCTGATGAATCTCTGATTTAGGAATTTCGTATTTTATGGTGCTCAGGGACTTCGATTATCATTTTACGTTGATCTCTCCAGAGAAATCTGCGCTGGTATTCCACCAGGTCTCAAAATGCTCTGATTCCGAGTGAAGGCGAAAGGTGAGCGAGAGGGTGTCGTTTGAAAGTCGATCAAATTCGATTTACGATCTTCTCAATTCGAGTGCGACGATCTAACAAATTCTCATTCACTCTTTAATTGTCTACGCTTACAGCTTTTCCAGCAACTGCTCTAATTTTTATGAACTTTCAAGCTCTGATTTTGCTTTACGCAATTTTTATAATACAAACTCTTACACTTTTCTATTTTTTCAGCTCAGTTTTTCTCTAATTACCAATTTAATTACAATTAATCTAGAAGTTGTTTTCCTAGTTTAAAGTGGATTAGTACCGGGATGTTTTGGAGTCGATTGTAAATCTCGTAGCAGTTTGGAGTATGAAGATCGAAAGAAGAAGAACACTTAGTTCATGATGCACCAATGTAATACGAATAAACCAGGGTGTTTTTAGAATGTTGTGAGGATATTGATTGTGGAATATATGTAGTTTGTTGATATGTTTGCGTGCAGCGGATCTTCAAATAGGACTAGCGTAAGTAAGTGGACTAAATTATTCACGAAGTGGGTAATGTAGTATTAAAATGGCACTGGTTTCAATTGTAGTATTAGACATCGATATATCAACCGGTGATTTAAATAGGTATGTTACACGTAAACTCTCTGAAATTCTTCTTTTTCATTAGTTGAATAGTTAGTGATAATTGGAGTCTGATCGTTTGGTAGGACAATGGGGAAACAGTTTATTACAGAAACAAAGCAATGTACAGTAAATGAAGTAAATTAGTCGAACAATTAAAATGGAGAACGCATTGTTACGCATCATGTTACGTGAAGGAGCGACCTCCTTGCTAGTGACCATATTTCCGCTCTCACTGCAGGACGCCATTAGGGTAATCCCACACTCTAATGTGTGAGCGCGCTCTGAACCGCAAAACCACGGTGAGAATAGAGTACTTTCAGATCTTCTTGGGAGAACAAAAGATGTCGATTGAGTGGTTTCATATTTTTGTCTTTGCCGACATTAAATACACTCTTTCATTAAAAATGTGATACACTGCATTAAGTGGATCGAAATGAAATATTTATTTATTTTGTGATTTCACAACTTATTTTATGATGTGACGCGATTCTGCACATGAAACAAACTCTTCTATCTAATCACTCAATTTTGGCGAATGTATTGGAAATGTGTATCCTAATGGTTGTAAATATGTTATATATTCTGTACCGCAGTAGTTTCATAATAGGTTCCTTCCAGGTCCACACTACAGTTCTGAGAGATTTCTTCTCCTTGTTATAAATACATTCGATTGAAAAGCATTTGGTCGCAAAACATTGTAACCATAATAGTGACTAAACCATCTATCATACTTAATGACAGAATCACTCAATTTTGCCTGACCTATTAGTGTGCTCGTATTGTGCTTAATTCTCAGTAGATTTTCTTTTAGCGTGAGTATATGTAGGCTTTGGTCACCTCATAAAATATTCTCAAGAGTTCCCATTTCATGGCCAATGAATTTTCTCTATGGACATTAATTGTTCTCTCATTTACGAGGTATTATCTGAAGAAATTGGAGCGAATTCTTCAAGATGATGAAGTTGTACTCCCTGTGTAGTATTCAATTGTACTGAATATCAACACTTTTACATTCCTCGATTTTCGTTTCATTTATTTAAGAAATTGCGGAGCTCTACCTCTCTGCGAACCCCTTGGGCACCTTCGGGGTCTGTTGTGGGATAATTGTTGTATTTTTACTTTTGAACGAACTATGACAACACCAATATCTTATCAATACATGTGTGGTCGTTCCTCTGAATTTGTATGCTTTAGTGGTTGCGTAGAACTTACGTTTAAATAATCTCATAGGAAACTTGAATGCACGGTATTATGAGTTCGCTACAAGCAAAGAATCCAGATACATATCCGGCATGCGTGACATATCCGATTTTATTATATTCCTTGAAAGAAGTCCACTGGAAAACAGATGCTAAAGAATCTTAACAATTAATTTTTTGTTGTGACATGATTAAAAAAATACGTTTATTGGAATAATAATTTAAATAGGAATAATATTTTATAAAGAACAGAGTGATGTGTTTCAATAGACCAATCGTAAACGCCAAACTGCTAGTTGCAGTTTCATGATTCTCACAGTGGTACAAATCCTAAAGAGTGATGTGAACAAAATGAATGAGTTTCTTTTAAACGCCTTGTGCGAAACACTCGTCTGACTCCAACACCTTCCTGCCCCAAGCATGCGAGGTCGCGTAATGTTGAGAAGGATCCTGGAATCCTAATTGATGCGAATTCTTGGGTCATTTGAAGTTCCTAATGGGTACCTCTGATTAATTGGACGAGTGCCAACGCACTCTTTTAAATTTTCTTTTTTCCAATTACGCTGGAAAATGATCGACATTTTTCTTAATACCACAGTAAGGGATTAGGAACTTAAGAATTTAAGCTTATTACTTTAAAGTGTTGTTTCTGAGATAACTTTTTGAAATATAAAAATAATTTAGATATAAATGTCTACAAATTATTTGTAGAATTCAATAAGTAGGTTAAATAGAGCATGTCTTCAGGGTTTAAGAATACAGAAATTGTGTCATTTTTAGAGTGTTTAAGAGTACAGAAATGGCAGAAGCAGCTTACTGTACTTTTTGTTGTTGTTGATATCCTTAATAAGCCATTTTATATTGGCCAACTGGGCTCTACTCCATATGCAATTGTCGAAATGTTTCCTCTTTCAGGAGAGTAAAATAAGAATTGTGATTGATAAAATAGTTTTAACTTGGTAAAGTGTACGCAGTGTCAATTACTGTAATCTCTCTAACAATTCTCCGATCTCTCTTTAACTATGAAATGAACGAGTGTTGCTTGGTTTGCCATAACCGACCGCGGTGGTCTAGTATTAACGCCTTCCACGATCCCGCTGAGCGGTAGAGAGTGGTTTCAACCCTGCTCAACCTAACTACGTGAGGTTTTCATCAGCGGTTTCCCTCACCTACTTCAGACAATGCCGGTTCGGTACCATAAGTTCCCCGACAACCCAACATCTCTCCTTCCCAATTCTCTCTCTTAAGTCCAATATTTAGGTAGAAGAGCAGGAGTCATGGCCTGAACTTCGCCAAAAGACATAAAATAAATAATAAAGAAATAAATAACAGTAATGTATTTATTCTGTCTATACCGATATAATTCTGTATAAAGAATGGTATTTCAGTCGTCAGTGCGATGGAAGAGGAAAAGGAAGAAAACTAAGATGACGGACTTCTTCCATTAATGCAAATAGATTAGAAAAATAGTAGACTGTAATCGAGAAGAAAAATGTAGAAACAGCAGAAAATACCAATATAGCTATGTTTCAAATGAAATTTAAGTTAACAATTGTAATTTTTATGTAATAATTTTTGTTTTGCGAGTTTACGTTATCACTTTATTTTTAAACCTTTTACATCAAATTTTTGTATAACTCTCTCTCTCTCTCTCTCTCTCTCGCTGTAACGACGAAAATGCCCAGTCTCTTGGATATCGTTATAGAGTGGGATGACTGCGATGGGAAACTATTCATCTTTCTAAGTTTTTGATTAATATTACTTAAATATGCTAAGTGTGTCCTGGATGAATCCCCACAAAAATAGATAAAAAGAATCTATCTATACTTAATATACTAACAGAAAATTATTTATAAAAGTGAATTCAATTAAAAGCACAAATTATTTAATGTAAGCTAAGCGAACTAGAAACGTACATAATTAATTACATGAAAAGGTACATTGTCAAAAGTCGTTCGTCTTGCAGTAGAATTGAAACAGTTTAATCAGTTCCTGATGAAGCAAATGTTACTCACATGTAAAATACTCAAAGTTCATCCACTGGTCCGGTAGTACACACCGAATTATAGTTCAGAGTGGAGTTTTGTATCACATCAAATAACATTAACATACAATATGAGTTTAACACTGGATTAAATATAACATAAGCAATTGAGTGATTAGCTGGTACATAATTGCGGAGTGGACTCCATCTAACACGGACAGAAAGTAATAGCGAACGTGAGCGTAAAGAATCGTACGAAATCTAAGCGAAGAATGTCACTAGTGCGGAGCGATGTTGACCGCTCGAGAACTTACAGTAGACTGAATTTCTCGTTTCTAATCAATAAGCTTCAGTTGCTAGGTATTCACCTATAATCAACCAGGTCTCATTTAGTAGGCACACGTTTGTAGGAGCGGCTTTGACAATTATAAGTTAATGTTTATTATGTAGTTTCCGCTACAACTGTATATTCATATTAAAAGTTGTGGTTCCCAAATGGGCGATGTTTCTGGGAATGGCACCAGAAATATAATTTTTCATGATACTTCATACGAATTTTACACGGTACGGTACTACCAACGAAAGCACACAAAAAGCACGAAAATTGAAACGATGATAAAACGAAACTGGCAATAACCGAAGTCATCGAACACCGAAGTGATGACACAATATGCGTATTTTTATAGCAAGTTCCTTCCATAAACTGTTATTTCGATTATTTTTACTTGCCCATCTTCTTTATGGTTACCCTATTATGTGAAATGTAATATATTTATAAATATTAATTAAATTTTACTTTTTTGTATAATGAACACTATAAATTATAGGGGTGCTGCAGGAAATATCTGTAGATCAAGAGAGCCGTGGAAATAAGAAGTGTGGGAGCCTCTTTCCCAAAGTACTTTAAAACACAAATACCATAAATATCTTTGTGTGTCTGGGAAAAATTACTACAGGACTTAGTACCATCGTAGTACACATTTTCTCTTACCTCACTGGTTCGTAAACGTATCTACAAGAATCAGTCTCCCTTTCTCTTGTGATAGAGGACAACGGATATACAATTAAAATTGATTGATATTTTGCAACTTCCTTATGGACCAAAAGTGAACTTCTCGTTTTAAACAACATTGACAGGTTTTACGAATTGGCGTTGTTGTGAGTAATCTCTTATCTCAAGGAAACAGTACATTGAGCGTTCTAAATTGTATGTACAGGTATGCAATTGTTCAGTATGTTCTTGAAGACCGACCACTACAGGCAAGCATACATTTTTTCTCTTCATTCGCGCTTAAATTAATACCTTACATAGAATTGCACCTGTTATATTGTCTCACAAACATGTACATCCTGTCCCTCGACATAGTTATTATCGGGTACTTTTGTAAATTTCCTTCTATGTTGACGATCACACATTAATCCTCGCAAGTGAGGAAGCTGGCGCAGCTTCCACCATCTTCATCGCCACCATTATCGAACCTCTTTGTGATACGTAGTATTTATATATGTAATTTGTGTCTTTGATTTAGTAACGATGTCTTGTTTATATTGTTAAGATCCTTTCTCCCCATTATTCTCGTCAAAAACTCCCTTCTCACAGCTCCGTACATGACACAGTTCCACAGCACGTCATCTTGTTTTGTCCCTCCACGTATACAAAGGTCCGTGTCTGTATTACCTATTCTTTCCAAATACGTCTGAAAGTTATCGCATCCTGTTGTTAATTGAATCAAGCTTGGGGTAATGTTTCTTGTTTCTCTTCTTACTTCTTACATTCTGTATATATTTATAACACTTCTTCTCTTTACTATCACGTCCCATCTCATTTACCTCGCTTCTATTAATTCCTTTGATAAATAGTTCCTACCATAGAGCCTATCTTGTACTTTTCCCCCATTTATTTGCATACTTCCTTCTTTTTTCATGATTTTTCTGCATGTCAATTTCTGCACATGTTGCTCAATTGGTCATATGCCTACAATAATCTTCAGTACCGCTGTCGACCCAGTCGTGTAACAGCCACTACACCACAATAGACTTAGCCTCTGAAGATTCCTCTCCATTCTCCATTCATGAAGCATACATTTGCCCTACGTGGACGTAAGAAAGGCTCAATGTCCATGGGGCTGATACTACCACTTCTAACACCAAGAGCACCGGACTTTCGCGACCCCTTTTATTTTACTCTTAATGCGATGATGATAAATATTAATTTGGAATAAGGCGCTGACTTTTATGAATAAATTAAAGTATATATGTTAAATAACTTTTTAAAAGTGGAACTGCCGGGATCAGGATATTATAGGAGGAAAAACCCCTAAATCATGATCTCGCATCTTTGTCTCTGCATGGTCCCCTATACAAGGCATGTCCGTGGTCCAAGATCCGGTTAGATCTGCAAGACATTGGTGCCAACATGAGTGAAGGACAATGGCTCCTCAATGTTTGGCCACTCTGTCGGTCAGTCGTGCCAACTGGGCGGTCGCTGCGTTTTCGAAAAGCGAGAGGCGACAGCATCGTCACGATTCCTCGCCGGCACGGAGTCTCCCCTATCCGAGTGGTACCAGTTGTTCTTCGCGGGTGGCTGGTTGAGACTGACTCTTCTTTGATTCGAAGAAGTGTTACTAGCGTGCATAATTCTACGAAAATAAAAAGTGACCTTCCAATTCTTCTGAATTAAAAAATAGACGAGCAAGGTTTCAATTTTATCTCAATGCAATATTTATTGATTTACCGAAAAAGTATCACAGGTATTTTGCACAAACAAATAAAATTTCTCATTCGACATAAAACTGCGTGTATCCACCATTTGGGCTCGAATTACGACTTCGTATGATAACTTCAACTCCGATTGAGGAGATAAGAGTTACGAAAAATTTCCAAGACGACAATACAAACTATATCTTTCATACGTATTCAAGTATCCTTTATTAATTAATAAAAAAGTATCACAATTTTAATTATACGGTAATTCAATAGAATCGAAGAATTAAATGTATTTTAGATGGATTTCTTGCCCTTTTTTCCATTGGATTTTTCTTTCTCCAAATTATACAACTACATCCTTCTTAAAGTGTTCCATGCATACAGGACGCGATATTTGTCATGTTTTCACATCACGTGTTTAACTCCTCGCGTGCAATGGAATAATGACTTGGGTATTTAATTATCTACATCCTCATAAATAAGCAGACAAATTGGTTTATCATTTTCAAACATTCATTTCTTCAACAAAACTTCTCTCTCAAATATTTTTATTTGTCATTACATTACATTATTTCACTATTCGAGTCTAGCTGTTGCATTGTCCATGTAATTACGGTTTTGAAGTGTTCTTCTGAATAACAAACCTGAATATATCATCAAACTTCATTACTCTTTTAACTAACATACCTACATATTTATGAAATATTTTCATTTATTTAATTTTCTATCGTCATTATAAATATAAAAGATCTATTGACATATTCATATATGAAGCAGGTGACATTTGTGAGAAAGGCGAGAAAATGGTTCCTACCAACGAGAAGTCTTAGTTTATGACGGGTCATGGAGATTTCGGAATATGTTTGCGGAAAATCGGGAAAATAGAGGACGAATAATGTCAATGTGGTAACAATGAGGAAACGCCGGGACATATAATATAGGACTAACCAATATATCGCTATGAACGAGGATCATACATCAATAAATTCTGGGAAGTAGGATTGTTGAATATTCAAGATAAAAGATCTTAATTGAGACAGAGAAGGAATATGGCTTATTTGAAGAATATGTTAATAAATTAGGAGGGATACGACAAACATCACAGCAATGGGCAAACTTCACACAAAAGTTGAAAAGGACAATAAGAGTCGGAAGACAAGGTTGCACTCCTCCTCGTTGCGGGGAGGGGCAATACGATTAAGCCTCAAAATTGATGAATATGTTGATATAAAGAAAAGGGGATAGATTAACAAAGAATCTCGTATTGTGCATGCTGTACAGACGAGGAAATTGTATAGTGGAAAAAGGTTACAAAAACGAAAGGAAGAGGGTGGTTGTAATGCTTTAGATGCAACCCGTGGTGATTTATTCATTTGTCTTGACTGTTGCCAGTCTGCATCCAGTTGCATGAAGCAAAACAAGGATCTTTGCTATTTGAGAAACCTTATAATTATTTTTAATCTATTCTTGATCCTCCATCTATACGCTGTCGTAATTCCATCTATCTTGCCAACAAATTCCATATAAAGTGCATACTTCGTGTCCATTAACGTGTTTTCTGCTGTCAGATTTATGAATATCTTCCCATCTTCTCTAATGTAGCATGCCCGCTCAGGCGCATAAAGTGGGCAATCCCACAACATATGCTCAGGGGTTTCTCGCTCTAATCCACAGTCACGCATGCCATCGTAAGTCTTCCCAAAACGCTTTAATTATTCCTTGAAATCTCCGTGGCCAGTCAGAAATTGCACAACAACCTTGGTCAGCACAAACCATTTCTTATGCTTCTCCGTAAATCGGGCATCAGATGTATACCTTTACGTGCGTCTTCCCTTTTGTGTCACTTCCCACCGCTTTGCCATGCTTTCATTAAACTCTCTGATAATTTTTTTCGGGATGTTTTCTCGTTCTGTCGTAATTCAATATTATTTACCACTATCTTACCATCTTGTTTCATAATGTATCGATACTTTGTCTTCTGACCGAGGAGATCTATAGGGAGTAAGTCTAGTAGCACGTTCAATGCCTCAGTTTTGTAGCGCCCAGAAATTGATATCAAACATTGTCGTTCAATAGATCGTAGTTGCATTAGAGAATAAAGAGCAAATTGCATATTTAAACAGTTTGAGGTCGTGTCGAGATATATGGTAAGTCATTATCCCTATTCTCATCATGCTATACAAAGCAGTCTGCCAGCGCCTATGGTGATTTCCGCTTCCTTCCTCAACACTTGATGAAACTCCATTCCTTGCCCGGATTCGAACCACGAAGCTTCAGGAAAGACGTCCGCCTCGAACCGACTGATCCACCAGTCGAAATCTTCCAAAGAGAGCAAAAAAGTAGATAATATTCTTCCATTTTGGCCAGAACATTGCCATTTTCTTGTGATCAACTCCTTTTTATCTTCCCTATAAGCTCTGTTAATCTCACGACCAATCAACACAAATGCAGTAGATGGATTAAGTTCAAAAACCACAAAAATACTATCTTCGAGATTTTTTTAAAACTTTTCTTTCCAGGAACTTTGTTCTACGAACTTGCAGTTCTACGAACTGAAGTACCACGGCTCGAGAGCCAATGTTGTTTTTTTATTTGATTTTCGCATCCAACTATTTTAACATGTTTCTGTGCCTAATGTAGTTTGTTTAACGTTCACATACAACATGATATGAATCGAAAATAAAATTACTTTGTTGTATTATTAGGCTGGGACAACTTTTGAAGATTTTAAATTTGCATTAAACGTGTAAATATTTATGTATAATTTGTAAACAAACTTAATTTCAAAGGTATTCAAATTCACTCAATTCACCAAAATTTAAATTTTATTTTAAAATACAAGTAAACAAAATAAAAACACATTTTCCATGGATGTATCATTGGTTTTTAAGTTTTCAAAATAAGTGTAAGGTTGATATATATGTTCATAAACGTAAAATATGTCATTGTGGAGCTTATTTTTTAAAATTCCAAAAATGATAATACTGGGCCCGTGTGAATTTTGTTCCAAACTGTCTAATTATCGTTATAGGTTACAAATGTTTTAATTTTAATAAAAATCTTGGAATACTTAGTTTTACATTTTATTTTTCCAATTTTTATTCGATATAGCGTTCTGAATTGGGTGCGTTTCTGTTTACAGTTGGTAATGGAGCTGGGCATTGTGCTGTACCGCGCTCTTGACTTCAATATGCGAGACCAGGATGAACGTCATCTAAGCCCTGACCTCGAAAGACTCGTAGACCTAATGGCTTCAGCTGGTGAGTATCACAAACACGAGAATAATACATAAGTGTCACCTAATCGAATTTTCCATTGTGAATATTTCCTTTCAATCTACCTATATTTTATCGGAGATGTGTCGTATACGAGTATTAACCTGAATCATCATATACAAATAGAACCCGATCAAGTAGACTTAGGAAATTCACGGCACATGCTAGTTAGATAGTCTACGTTTTTAAGCTATATCAATAATTCTTAGTAAAGAATTTTGTTTAGAGGTGTTTTTATAATATTTGTTCTTCTGTGCTCTTGGTCGATATTTCGGGGTTTGTACCTTAACCAAATTAGACAACAAAAATCAACCATTCACTTTCAAATAAAATCTGTTTTTTGAGCTGCAGTGTTTTCTCGAATAAGTTACAGTTTTGTAAGAGTTATATAGGTATGCAAGACGAAATTGAACACATTGGCGGGACTGTCGTGGTGTAGCTATCGTAACGACTTTGGAACTTACCGACTGTTGGGAACAAGTTTTAATAAGAAAATCTTAAATATACAATTAAACCATCTTTTGCTAAATTTACAGCAAATATAAATAAATAAATAGTTTTACAAAAATAGTTAATGTTTCTGCAAAACTAGCAACTTGACATAAATTCAGTTTATTCACTGCCCAATAATCTTATCTTTTCAAGAAATTATTTAGTTTTTTACCCAACTCAGTCGCACAAGACACCTGTTTTCTTAACTGTTTGGGCAAGTGAAATGTAACGATAGACTAAGACCAACTTTTTAGTCCCTTTCAACTTGTTTACGATCAGTTTATCAAGTTAATTCATGATGCACGATTTGACATTTCAAATCTTTTTTCACCCGATTGTTTATATTTAATACAACCTTTAAAGTCTATAAAGTCAGTTTTTAATGATATGAATTATTATATTTCTTTCGGATTATACTCGTATTTACTCGTATATTACCCGTGCTAACATTTCCCGCTATAGTGTGCTATTTTAATGGTTTTTATATAAAATATTTTAATAAAATTCTCTTTAATACGTTACTCTTATTCTTTGTCAGTAAAACAATCATTATTAGAAATACGGCAGTATACCAGTATAGCTGCTTTAAAAAAAACATTGATTTGAATGACAATGGAAATGTCAACTTTATATTCACTCTTTTATTGAAGACTGGCACGTGAATGTATACGTAGCTTTCATACCTCTTGGTCAGAAAAACAAATAGAAAACAAATACATGAATGATGGTTAGCGAAAGGGAATGTGTTGGAAGCGCAATGTTCTTGAAATTCGCCTCGCATTGGGATGTGTCTTTGTCACGCATCCAGAGGGAGATGAGCTGAGAATGACGCGGCACGAAATCAAAGTTCGATACGCAATTATAGCAAAAAGGCAGTCCCTTGCGTATAATGAGGAACAAGCATCAAATAATTCGTATTTTTTACGTTCAAACCAATCTCCATTTCTTAATCAAAGTAGTATTACGTTTCCATTGTGTGTTAGAATGAAATATATATTCGTTTAAAACCGAATTTCTGGGTAGAGCAAATAACCTGTTTCAATTTTAATGAGCGGGATAGGGTACATCGGTCTTTCATCTTACACGTTGTATGTGCTAAAGAGACAAGTGTTGTCACTGCCCATCAGCAAATTTCGAAACTAGAGGTGCGAAACCATTGCACATACTTTTCATATATGTTTCTCCATCTGCAGCATAGAGTGAGAAAACATTCTAGTGAAAGTGTCATTTCTGGCGCGGTCCTCTGTAATTTGGTCGTCTTCCACTGCTCTATTAATGCTCAAAGTCGCTAGATAATTACTGTTCCTTATTTGAAATTTGAATATAATAGAAATATTCAGAATATTATTTCAAAACATACAGAAACATACCAGAGTTGGAGCGGTACACCCTCTTCCGGAAGTGGCGTCGCCTGCTGAGACCATGAATACGAACGCTTTATGTTGGTGTGTGTGAGAGATGGGAGTGGGGTATCAACGAGGACCATTCGTCAATTTCCCATGAACTTTTGTCAAGTAATGTATTTTACAATAAATGAAGTGTTTCTCACGTACGTTATTTTCGATTGTGGGAAGTCGTGAAGATGAATAATAACGTATCAAATATCCCAAACTTCATTATGAATATACATTTATTCACGCCAACATTGTGATACTGGATTAGGCCAACGATTGTTTGTTAAATTGTGTTCGTCAAATTGTTTGCACCCCGAGGTCTTTAATCTGCGTTCCTGAGGCACGGTAAAAATTAAAGTCTAAAAAATTGCGCGGTTTTTCGGTTTTAGGAATATGTTCGTTATGTTTTGTTATCAGCAATTCGTGAAATTTACATGTTAATTATGGTTTCGTCTGAGCTTCCTAAATCAGTTCAATTTGACATGATTAAACATTAAGGTATTTGATTTTTGCACTTCATTGAGTTTCCAGTTTTGTAACACTTGCATTTGTCCCTTTTTTATTTAGACCGCAAATTTTGTTTCCTAGCGAAGGAATTATCTAATATTTCAAGCGGTAGATAGTTATGTTCTTTATTGAGATTTCGTTTTTAAACCAGTTCATGATTCAGAAACGTTCTTTGAGAATATACGCTGGAAGAAAGTGTCTTTGTTTAATAACAAGTACTATAGAAAGGAGGCAAAGAAGAAGAGTGATAAGTTTACCTTGGGAAGATGATTCGCTAATTAACTGTATTAATTTGACCACCTCAAGGTATTCCTTTTTGCTGACATTTGAATATGATAGATGGATAGTAATATTCGTGGCTTTTTCCATGCGACAAAGTATTGAAATAGTCTAAAAAATGTTGAGTAAATTCTGTAAATATTTACGTACATAAATTACGTAAATATTTACAGAATTTACTCAACATTTTTTCGACTGTTTCATGTGGATTGACCGTTGCTTAGCAGCAGCTGCTGACTGAGTCTCGGAAGTTCATATTCTGATAAGGTTAAGGTTATTTCTCAACGTCCAGACTTATTTCAAGGCTTTACCGAGCTGCATCAATCAAGTTCCAATGGTTTATTTTGGGGTTAAACCTGCCCAAGTGTGATGCTGGGTCTACCAAATGCCAAAGACAAAATATCGCGGAGCTCTATTCTGTGTTATGTGATAACAAGAAAAATTGTTTTTAAGTTAGACATAGAAGTGTGAGAAAAATTTCCATTACGTTCACCAAACTTATATTTAATAGATTATTTACTAACATAAATAGTAAAAAGAAAATAATTTATATATTTTTGAGATTTTGTGAAGAGCTAAATATCAAATATATATTTATGTTAGAAAGGACATCCTAAGTTACTGGCCTCCATTATTTAAAAAAACCACAACACAACTGTATTGGAGATAACCTTAGTACCCTAATATCTCTAACAACAACTTTTACCTTATATCTGTCTAAAAGAGGAATATGACTGTGCAACGTAATTATATTTGAAATAAAAAAATATTTCTGGGACATTGTGACTTAATTGATTTATTCAATACTAATTAAACTCTAGGAAATAATTGTTTCATATCTTCTACTTACATTGCATTATTTAGAATAAAGTATTCAGCAGTCGTAAGCGCAAAGCAATTGAAAGTTGGATTTGTTTGTGGTTTAATCCTGGTTAACAGTTTGTAACTATTTTTTTATCTCGTCATTCCCTTGCTTGTGTAGCCGTTGCATGTAACCTAACGCGTGTCCCGGGTTGCACCGTGTAAGTGCAGGAGAAGTGGAGGCGGCAGCTT
Organism: Laupala kohalensis; assembly: GCA_002313205.1. Lineage (NCBI taxonomy): Eukaryota > Metazoa > Arthropoda > Insecta > Orthoptera > Trigonidiidae > Laupala > Laupala kohalensis. The sequence goes on along the minus strand of NNCF01130996.1, from coordinate 243,658 downwards.
CCGCACGCGTCACGGACGCTGCGCGAGTCAACGACACGGCCTCCACCTATGCTCTCAACATCCTCTCTCTCTCTCTCTCTCTCTCTCTGTCTCTCTCTGTCTCCCCCGCCCCTACACTCTCTCTCCACGGCGCGACATCTATCATGTACCACGCACAGAGACATCTGCGTTGCAGGGGAAAGACAAATACGAGCGCTGTGCTGTGGGAACTGACGAAAAATTATATTTTTATCATTAAATGACTGAATCATTTGAGTATAAAATATAATAATAATGATAATAATAATGATGACTCAGATTTTGGACGATCAGTGGTATAAAACCTAATAGCTGCTCACGTTTTGTGAAAACAATGTTATAGTCTTTCCTACACGGAATACATCGATTTCATGTTCGAATTATGTCAGTTTTTTTGAATTATTATTTATTTTAGATGACGCGAGTCTCTTTGCCTATACACTCCCGGACATGAATTCTGAAAAGCTTTCACACCTGTACATGATGAATGTTGTTTCAGTCTCACAATTTGCCTCGGATGGACAGTGTATGCTGAAAAAATAACAGGTCTCTTTCTGAAGAGCACGTGAGATAGCAGTGCAAACAGAGCCACAAGTACGCATTCGCGTCTCCTACATTTTCTCCGCCAAACAGATGTGCCAGGAATAACCCATTTGAAATACATTGAATGCATTTACAAATTTTTCGTGTCTATCGATTCAAAATAATCTTAGTTTAAATTTTAACTTCTTTTCACAGCGAGTCGCAGGTTGCCAATGAGAGTTGACACATTTTACAAAAGAGTTGACACATTGTTCTGCAGAGAAAAATGATTATATGTATATTATAATTTTGAAGAAACTTTAGAGCTAAAATTTTAGAAGGAATTGAAAAATGTGGCTTTAAATGCAATTTCTATAAATTACTTTTTCTTACACAAATTTTGAAATTTCGAAAAATGCAAATGCAAATTAGCGATTCATGGTAGATGTGTGGGGGCTATGCTCTCCATTACTCGGATATTTAACCATTAATCTAATAAGGATAAATATTAATGAATTTACTGACAAGAGTTTCCATTTTCCAACAAAATTTGTTATTTGTAAAAATAATTTTTCTAAAAACGATATTCATAATTTTCCGTGTATATACCTGCAAATATAGAAATTCGAAAGACAATGATCGAAGAGTGTATGTACCTTCGCCTAGGAATTCGGTACGAAATTCCATGATACTAAAACTCCTATGTTTTGATAGATCTTCCATTAGTCAATAATAAATGTGAACTGCAAAGAACTACACATTTTCATCGTAAAGCATTATCCACAAATATTTTATATTAAATATTGGTTTTAGTGGTTTTGCGTTTTGCTAATTTGTGTGTCATTTGTTTCAGATTTCTAAATATGTAACACAACGAAAAATTTGTGAACAATAATATGTTGACTTTTTCTTCGCAAAAACCTGTTTTCTAACATTCACATGAACAAAAGAGAATAAAAAAATCTATAGCGAATAATTTAAACAAGTAATATAGATTTTCACGCACATGTCTAATTGTTAGAACAGTTGTCAGTACATATTTTTCAAGATATCTGCAATATCTGATATATTCTCCATTATACAATTATTTTATCGGATAAGTAATAATTGTTTGTAAGTGTATCTTGCCAAATATTATTCTAATAACTTTCATGTATGCTATTTTTACTATTATTCTCATACTGACGTCTAACTATGCAAATTATGTATGACTACATCGTGCAGTTTCTTGACCACTAGTTTTGAGTGCACTCCTCTGACCTCAATGTTTTGAACGCTTCATATGCTTGTTGACCAGAGGCGCGGGAACCTATAAAATGAATTTTGTATCCCTATTTCCATTGTACAATTACGAATACTGTTATTTATAATTTCAAAGCAAACATTGATTGTCTGTATCAATTATTTAATCATCACGTTTTCTGTGGTGGCATATAATTTCAGACAAACTCACCAATCATTTTCTCTCTCTGGTAACATTCAAAAGAATAATGTTCCGTGGTTTTCTTAGCTCATGCTACCAAATGCCAGAAGGAAGGGTTCGTACGTTAATGAGCCATAGAGAACGAATAGAGATGCTTGTGTTCCAGGAAATCATCTCCGTGGAATGAAAGCAATTTCACTTCCTATACGTGCGTTGCGGTAAGGTTATGATTACAAGAGTATTATGACAAAACCGTTGTGCGTACGCAACAGGGTACAGTATCGTCACAACGTAGCGGACGACACTAGATGGAATGCTGCTTCAGACAGCTACCCAACGGCAAATCCAAGATGAATTTGTATTTGTTATCATGTAAGAAAATGCATTTGCTGTAATAAACCTTTTTTAATAAAAGTCTGTGGGTAAATCAAGTAAAGAAAATGTGTAGTGCGTAGAAAGTTTTAATTTGAATGATTGCTAAAACATTCTGATTAACGAATAAACTACATCATCAGCCCATGTAATGCAAAGTGCCTATAGTGGTGTTTTGTAACTTAATAATCTGAGGGTCAAGTATTGTATTGTGAAAGATAAGAACTGCTCGCCATGCTTTATTACAAATTGAAGAGACAGTTCCATTCCTTGGAACAACACAAAGTTACTGAGCGAGTTAAAAATAAATCTTTTTGGTGAACAATATTAAACTATTGTTCCTTCTCAAATTTCTCCAAGAAGTACGAAATAATAATTCTTGAAGCTTTAGAAAATAATTTGGTATATTTGGAAAATAATTTTCGTAAATATAAGACTATTCTCCGAAAAGTAGTCTATGCAGCTAAAGTTATGGAAAACGACAGGCATATACTAAAATCGAACAACCGGATGAAATCCATGTGGAATATTGTTAACAATTACACGTCAACTTCTGAAAATCGCGAAGAAAATGTTTCTTTACTAAACGATGGCAAAATCGTATCAAATCCTCAGGACATCGCAAGTTTGTTTAATTCTTACTTCTCAGAAGTTAGTAAAATAACGAACTCAATATATCCAAATTAATGTCCTCCAATTATATCCACCCACATACCCAATTCTATGATCACTTCCGAAACTAACGCCTGTGAAGTCATGGGCATCATCAGCTCCTTAAAAAACAAATTTTCACGAGGCATAGATTATATACCTGAGTTTATTGTTAAATCTTCGTCCCATGCTATATTAAATCCACTCGTAAATATTTTTAATAGTTCTTTATCGGAAGGGGTGTTTCCTAACATATTTAAGAGAGCTAAAGTGAAACCTTTACACAAGAAAGGAAACAAACTTAATATTGGAAATTACCGACCAATATCTCTACTACCCACTTTCTCAAAAATCCTAGAAAAATTGTTCTATAAGCGTCTTCTAGATTTTTTATCAAAATATAACATTCTCTCTGACGATCAACACGGTTTTAGGAAATCCTTTTCCACTACAAGCGCCATATTTTCCTTCTTAAACGATGTTACCACATCTCTAGACAGTGGAGAAAATCCTCAGGGTGTTTTTCTTGACTTATCCAAAGCATTCGATGTCATCGATCACGGAATTCTCCTTACCAAATTGCATTCTTTAGGCATTCGTGGACTTCCACATCAATGGCTAACTTCTTATTTAAAAGATAGATATCAACAAGTAGAAATATCCTATACTAAAAATAAAATACTTGAGCGTTGTCTTTCAGAAACAAAGCCACTTACTTGCGGAGTACCCCAAGGATCAATTCTCGGCCCTATACTCTTTTTATTGTATGTGAACGACATGTCATCATCCACATCAGATTGCAAAATGGTTCTTTTTGCTGATGACACTAATTTACTATGTAAACACGCCAATGCTCAAAAAGTTTTGTCTAACCTTTCGACTTGGTTCCATGCAAATCGTCTCATTGTAAACACTTACAACACAATGTCTATGTCATTTCACAATAGTATTACAAAATCTTTACCCCAGGTTTCTCTTTCTTTAAACGGAACACAATTAAAAACTGTTACGAATATAAAATTCTTAGGTGGCCATATTCAAGACAACCTCAAATGGAATTGTCACATTGACAATCTTAATTCCCAATTAAGCAAATTGTGTTACGCATTCCGAATCTTAGTTAACGCAGTTAGTCCACGTATTTCCCGTTGCGTATATTTTGCAAACGTTTACTCCCATTTACGTTACGGCATTACCTTCTGGGGTAATTCCGGTCAGAGTATTCAAACTTTCAGAATTCAGAAGAGGATAGTTCGGATAATTTGTAAATCTCACCCCCGAAACTCTTGTAAACCTTTATTCAAGGAATTAAATATCTTAACACTTCCCTGCATTTATATTTATGAAACGGTCGTGTTTGTTAAGACCGAATTACTGAAGTGCCACCCTTGCTTTATACGAAACAGTCTCGTTCACGAACACTATACACGCAATAGTAGTAATATTCATCGCCCTAGAGTGTCAACCACTCTTTGCCAAAAGGGACCATACCATTCGGGAATCGTTCTATATAATTCCCTGCCCAAGAATATAAAAGACATTATGAAATTGAATCTGTTCAAATCCGCGGTTAAAAACTACCTCCTGCACCGGTGCTTCTACACTGAAAAAGAATTTATTGATTTTAA
>NNCF01130996.1:185669-238781 GCA_002313205.1 Laupala kohalensis | reverse complement strand
TTGTAACAATAAATCGTAAATTTAGTGTTATTTCAATTCTTATGATTTTTAAACACTATACTCAGAATAATCTATAGTTCGATAATAACTTGTACACGTAATGTTTTGCTTAAAATTACAAACATATGGACATTCTATTAGTATTATAACTCGCAGCCAACTTTTTATCTTATCTAGGAACTTTTGCTGAAATTTTTGAATCCGCCACTGCCTTAGGGCCCTTGATCGGAATTGATGGGATGGTCCCTTGCTTGCTTCCGGAGAGTAAATTAGTTTTTTTCCCTCCACGTGATCATACGCAGTTTTTACTGTTTTTTGACAATAAATTTATAAATATATTCATGACAAATTATTTGTCTTTCCATTAAAACAGTTTTGGAAACTTCACAAATATTATATTTAAAAATTTTTGACATTCACTTTTTTTAAAGTCCATTTTTTTTTGTTTCTGGGAAGCATGTTTCAGATGTTTGAAATAAAAACTAGTATTGCGAATCAGTTATTACTACTCGTGAGAATTTTTTACAGGCCAAAAGAACGATAGAAAATATAATACACAAAAATTATTTTGGGTGAGAGATAAATGTAATGTTAGTCAGACTTGCATTAGTGGTATAATTCATTATATTCTTCTTCATGGTTCATTATACACATTGACTCTGTGTAAATCTTCATTTACAGTGATTTTATGGGATTCCAATGCGAGGAAAATAATTAAACGGTCGTGAAAATGTAATAAAATGACCAAGATCCATGTTTTATCCTTGAAGACCTTCCAACCGAAGTGAAATTTCTTAGCTCCTGTTGGCTTTCCGTTAAACATGTTGTTAAATGTGAAAATGGTTATTATTATTTCAATAATATTCTTTTACTCAGTCCTTACAATAAATTATTGAAATTCATTTCTTCAAAATTTCTACATTCCATTAAAATGTGAAGTTACAAATCGAACCCTCGTAATAAACCATAGCACGACGAGTCTGGTGAATGATGATTCGTGTTATAATTGTGCACTCATTGAATTATTTAAGACATTTGGTCGCAGACATAACATTATACGCAAAGAAAATATACCTTGATGATACAGTTCATTAAAAGAAAAGAACTAGTTCATACAAAACTCACATAAATGAGCAGATACAATACATATCAAATTATTTCTTTTGAAGGTTTATGATAAGAGTCAACTACGAATAAAATTAACATACAAGTTTAGATTCTCTACAAGATCGTAAACACTTAAACTCAAACTTCAGCATTTGCATTATAAGATTGTTAAGCTCTCTTCTATAAGATTAACACCAGTAGAGCTATTACACTGTTCTGTGTGAGAAGATAAGATTTATGTGAGTGGATAACCTTCATTGATGTTTTGTAATATACATTCCATATTAAAGTATAATTGAAATTGAGAGGTAATATGAATATATCATTCTTATGTAGCTCTTCTCAAAGAACCGAAAACATTTGTTTTGAGAAATCACGTAGAGTTTTGCACGTACAATTCGTCTCTCAGCATCTACCTATCACATTCATACCTTTTTTTTCGATAATTTGTGGCTCGTATTTATTCTTAAATATGAAGAAATTCTGAACTTTTCTTGCTATTACTCAAAACTAACAATATTGACGTGATAACATGAAACCTTAAATGAGAATAAATATTTTCGGTTTTACTCAGTGTATGCGGTTCGTTTAACATAATACTTTTAACTGCTCTAGCTAATATAAGTATTACCAAGATTTTATTATTATTATTGTTATTTCAAGATTAATAATTTTCTTCGTTGAATACAAAGTGGTTTTCGTTGCGAGTTCAGTGTTTACTTTTGTTTCTCGACACCTGTTGCATCTGCGTGAGGCGACTGTTCAAAAGTCTAAGTGCGCACTGGAGTTATGTACTGCGTTCGATCAAGACATGTGGAACCGTCTATGGCAGAGAGAGTACTTAGTCTCTTCGCATCCGTGTTTTTATTCTCTCTGCACTGAACATAAGCTAAGTGGTTGAAGAACTGGAGCGGTCAAGGAACTGAACCAACTGAGTTTTCTGAAATGGTTTCTAAACATGACCGCACTGAAGAAATAACTTTTAGATTGGCATATTGATAAAAAAACGAAAGTTTTACGGTGTTTTCAATCTGTTACATCATATAAATTATTTTGGAGTTTTCCGTATTAATCTACAAAAATAAATTAGTAAGGAATGTGGACACGTTTCGACACTGTTTGAACCCATCAAGAAAGAATGTGTTGGATCTTTAATGCAATCTAGCTTCATTAAATATTCTTTCTCGTGAATATTCTAAAAAATTCACGAGCAGGAGCCTTGTAGAGAGAAATGAATGTAATCATTAGAAGTATAAAATTCTAATACGGCACATACAAAAAATTCAATTCGTGATTCCCTAATGAGTGAATAATCTTTATTATAACTTGTTCTTATGCTAATTTTTAATTGCGGTAAATACATCAGAATTAAGTTGTTACATTTAGATCAATTACCCCTCGAAGTTAGAAGTGGAATTACCCCTCCATTTCGAGATATAGACCACTATCATCAGGATATTTTAATTATAAAACTTGATGGACTACATAAATTATCTTCATTAAAAAAATTCTTCATTCTAGGATGATGAAATACTATGCTTAACGTGGTTTGCTCCAAAATGACGTCTTGACAATTGGTAACTTTCATATGATTTTAACGCATAGGTATCTTTATTGTAAATATCTCAATGTATAGTCTCAACATTTTTTTCATTATTATGTGCTAAGAGGGAACAAACAATTACGTATAGGAAAAGAGAAAGTTGGATAAATAATTAAAATTGATGAACGACTTTATTTTATATGAAATTTAAAAAGATCCTTTCTATTTTACGCGTAATTAGAAACTGGAGTAACTCTTGAGTTCAATATCCTACAAGTTAATTTGACTTAATTTCATATTCCAGTGATTTCCTCTGACATTTCTTCATTTGTGAATTTTTTTGTGTACGTACCTTTTAACTCAGAAAATTTTCTCAAAACTTTTCATCACGATTCGTTTTGTAGGGCATTCTTAGAAACAGCAAAAACTAATATAACTGAATACAAACCGTTATTCACTTAGTACTCACAATGTGTACACTTCTAAGAGATTCACGTCATAAAAAGTAGTCGTAAACGAAGAAAATAAAAACTAATAGAAATTCATGCAAAAGATAATTTCCTCTTGCCTTAATTGTATTTTAGTCCTGGTGCACCTTAAAAAACATTAAAGGAAAAGTGAAATTCCACATATTAGTTTAAAAAGAATATTAATGATCTATTTTCTGGAATGTTTTGAAAATTTTAACAGCAATAAGAGAGGGAAAATAAGTTTTATCGCAATTTCTTAACATCGTGACCGTCTATGAAGCTCAGATTTTTACCTCAAGTCATATTTTGGTAATCGTTTGACGTTATATATGACGTAAATACAACATCGTAAACATCTTAAAATAAAATACGACAAATTAATCGAAAAAACGGAAAAATAAAACACGGTATATACGATAATGGCGGGGTATCTAAAACTTCGCCGAAATACAAGTTACAAGGCGTTTTTGAGTAATCGTAGTGACATAACGCCTGATAACTTGTCATATTAAAAATACAATTTGAGGGGAGGGTAATTTTTCATGTAAATCAGGAATTAGCCTTTTGAATCTTCATTTGTATCTTCCAATATTGTGGTCGTAACACTTTCTATAATATGGTAGCTTTGCATCTTCTCTTCCGTCCACATATAATTTTCACCTTACTCAAGTTTGCTCATAAGGCTGAAATGTACACGTTTACAAAATGTACTCTGTGATATTATTGCCCGAAGATGAATACAATGACCTCACTATCAACTAACTAAAGATCTCACAAGATAGAAACTCAGTTTTATGCGTCACTCTACTCTCTAGACTCATGAACTTTCTCAGTTCAAACTGAAAAAAACTTAAAACACCTTTAACACTTTAAAGCTCTGAATTAATAAACATACACGAAATATTTACAATAATACTCCCTATTACGTTTTCCTTGTCATTGCTAGTGATCATGCATGTTAAGTTTTCCTCGTATCTTACTGTAAAAACACAAGATATTCGTGAGAACGCATGAATTTTTGTTCGAGTAACGAGGAAAATATTTTTTTGATTCATTTTTTGTCGTACAGTATTTTCACGATCTTCATATCAGTTCAAGTCATACGTCCTAGCAAAAAAATTCTTTATTTATTTGCAAGTTTATATTATTATTATTATTATTGTTATTAAATTACATTGGAAAGCGAGCTCGACACCATTGTATATGTGCCTGGAATACCAAAACGCCCGAGCTCAGGATGTGGATGAACACTTTAAGCAGTAAAATTATTTGTCGATTTCCAACTTAAAGATTGAGGCATAATTATAATAAAATATAATCTAGTTAGCATTATTTCCTAGATTTGGTGAGTAAGGGGAACAAGCTAGTAAAATAATTTTAAATTTTATCTATTTAATCTAGAAATGTTGCATTTGTAAGTTTAATCGATCTGGTGCTCGCGATTTTTGCAAATAACTTTTCCACTTTAAAAGTATTTATTTGGACATCTAATAATGATGTGATCGCCTAATAATGATGTGATCGCCTAATATTTTGGACGTGATTTTGTGGTAGAATGCAAAATAGTGTTGGCAACACTGTACGTGGACAGTTACCATGACCTCCATATTTGCAATAATGTGAATCTCCTGGAAATCGTAAACCTGAGTGAAATGTTGACTGTTGGGAGCGGCCATCGACTTCTCTTGCAAATGCTCTAAGCTTTGTTCCCGTTTACGACCTGCTCTTAACAGGATGACTGGCTCTCCGAAGGGTGATGGGGACTCATATATGTATTAATGAACATCGAACGGTTGTATATTGTCCGCAGGAAGAAATTATACTCGTAAACTTGTGATAAATAGTACAGACATAACTTGCTTACAGTTTGAAAAGCTCCAGTGCTGCTTTTACCGAGAAGATAACAAGTCCATTTAATTTTTACCACTTAACAAGTTCTAATATAATTGGTTAATTTTATTCTTAACTAGATATGCCTCAGGTAAGTGCTTATTAGGGCAGATTTTGAAATCTTTGAAATTTTTATATATACTTGCGAAATGGTAAAGCAATTTAATATACTTTCTGGCAGTAGTTTTCCTGTCTTCGCTACAGAATTTAGATCTTAAACTTTGAATAATAAGATTTGTGGACTGGTTTTATGAGAGAATTTACCAACCGAAATAGAAACTTCAAGTATTTCAAAATCTGTTCCCAAGTATTTTTAAAGGGTGAGTTATGTTCGGCTTTTTATGAATAGGTAATTGTGATGTATTCTTACATTATATTTCGATTTCATAAATCTTCGTACAGGGCTCCTGTAAGTGACCAAAAGGGTATTCATTCAGCTCTTTGAACAACACAAGAACTCAAATTGAAAGATACCAAAAGCTCGCCGAAGATCGCTGTTTGTTTCGATATGAAACTAGTTGATCTTCATCTAACACATCCGAAGATTACGGTGCTTGTTAATCCGCACCTCGATAAAAAAAACTAGTAAAAATAGGACAAGATTGTTTAAAATTTCTGTTGTTACATGTATTAATACGGTGATATTTGACTTCTTCTTCATACTCCATGTATAATGAGACACAACTTCTAACAGTATTGGAGAATCTGAACAGCAGTTGTTTATCGTGTTAAATGAAGGTCTCATAAATTTTATACGAATGAGAATCAAAGAAGAAAGTTCATATCATTCAATATCTTCGAATTTACTAATACAATTGAAATCATTCCAAATTATTAAAAGAAACATGAATATAATTAGTAGTAGTTTAAGCGGTGGCGGAATTTCATTTTCATAAGTGGTTAATACAACAAAGTTCATGTTGGTCCACGTAAGCAAGGTTATAGTGACTTTGGCAGTGTGGAAGCTCTCATGCCAGAGGTTAGTACATAATACTATTCAACCAACAGCAGCGCGCTCTGGCCAGTGAAACAGTTAACTCCGGCCCGGGAATCTAACTTAGAACATACAAAGCAAAATAGACAGTGTGAGTTCTACTATAGGTAGATTTCATAATTGTTATGGGAAATTTATTTTGCTTTATAGCGTAATTTTTTTTTACTCCTTTAAAACTTTTACGAACTGCACATTTATTATATGGCCTACATCGAGTTCAATGATGAGACCAGCTGTTCAAAAGAAGCTCCTCTTCCACGACAAAATCAGTGCGAGAGTACCGCTACAACTACACCCTTGCATATATGTCGCATTGATAATAGCTAAGACGAAGTATGACAAGTGTGATTGCAAAAGAACAATGACCAACTTAAATGTGCCGGACGTATTTGTTCTGAAACTGATAGGATATTTTAAGTTTTTTAATATATATAATACTAAATGAACTTATAGTTAGTTCGAATAGGTGGGACTCTTACAGGGCTTTTAACACAGCTCCGTGGTCTGATAAATAGGAAAATATCAGAGGGCAAGTAGAATAGAATAGCATAGCAGGAATCATACACAACAAAAAGAAATATGTGTATTTACACAGAAATAACGGATAATTACGAAAATGTAAAGAAGGGTAAAAATTTAAAATAACAGACGGTCTGAAATCCAATGCAAATTTAATGAAAGACAAAGCAAATCTAATATCATTATTCCTTGTATTATCTCCAATGCTGATGGTGACACGGTTGTATAACATGCACTCCAACCTGACACGTTCTTTACAGTACTCTTTACTCTGTACCCTTTCCACATATCTATAATGTACTCTGTGCCCTGAGAACCATACGTCTTAATTGGTACTATTGCCCGATGATATAACTTTCTAAGCCAAATTGTCTAAATTTTTATCAGTATCCCTATATTTTCTAGTGAGTAAAGTATGCACTTAATTTTATCACCATTAAAGGTTCCATAAATTGTAGTTCCAATACAGAAGATTTTTATCTGTTACACTTTGAGACTAAGTATCAGATCAAAACCTCTGATTTGTGTGTTGTTTTCCACTGTTCAAAACTATACCATTTCATGGATATTTATCAACTGTGATGTAGGCATGTGAAACGGCCGAGAAGATACAATCTTCTTTTCTTCTTCTTCTTTCATTCAAGAACGGAATTAAAGGCGTTCATCGCGAAATCTCTATTCAGGAATTAGCAGTTCATAGAACTTATGCGTAGCCATTTGATCATTTTATTATTATCATTAATATTATTATCTTCATGGATTCTTTCTCAGTAGTAACTGAAAACATTCACCCATCCCTTTGATGAGTATATTGGGACTGGGTTTTATCGAATCAGAAAGGAAATTCATCATGGCGAGTTATTAATTAATTCAAAAATTTTCGGACGATGTGACTTGTCTGCTGGAGTACAGATTTTTGTGTGACCTTCATAATATTCTCCTCGAGTCCTAGCTCTTTCCAATTCTCCTTAAACCTCTTCTATAAAGTACCTTTGAAAGATATCACTAAGAGGATAATTTCAATCTTGCCTAACTTCCATATATTCTTGATCTGAATTACCAAGCCCTCGTATTTCCTTACTTTTTCCGACAGTTTATGATTATACTTTTATTATTATTATTATTATTGTTTTTCTGTGTTTCTATCGCGGTCCATTCCGGTTCATCAATTGCAGGATCGGTTCCAAGTAATAGTGAGTAAATTTATTCAAAGATCAGTGCTGAGGAAGTTCCTGACAATGTGTCAGGTGTTGTTATTATTATTATTATTATTGACTTATTTCTCAGCATAGCTGGTATTTCGGAACGCAGTCAAAGAAGTTCTACGTCCTTTAGGCTGCGTCTCCTAGGTGCACACTTTCCGGATAATACGAGCCGTCCCTAGAATGACTATTTTTTGGACCTCAAATAGATAGGTCTTTCCAGCAATTTCCTGAAGATTGTCTTCTATATATTTGCTTACTGTTCCCGTGACTCCGATAATAATAGGGTAGACTTTTGTCTTCATTCCCCACATTCTTTGGCATTCAATAGCTAGGTCTTTATATTTCAGCAGTTTTTCTGCCTCTTTGCTCACAACATTCATGTCGTTGGGAACAGAAACATCAATAAGAAGACATTCCTTACTCTCCTTATCCTTCAGGACAATGTCAGGCATATTTGCATTGATTGTCCTGTCAGTATTTATTGGTTGGTTCCAGAGAATTGTGGCTTTCTCATTGGAGTTCCTAGAACTGAGTTCGTGTTTATACCAGTTTTCATTCACAGTGAACCCGAATGCTTTACAAATATGCCAATGTATATATGAACAAACTGTTATGTCTTACCAAATACTCATTCTTATCCAAAATGGGGCATCCTGAAACTAGATGGTCGATTGTTTCTTGCTTCTCTCTACATATTCGGCATACGCCATCTGTGTCCTGATGTAATATCATTTTTTCATAGTTCCTGGTCCTTATTGCTTAGTCCTAAATAGCAGTAACCAGAACTTCCATTTCTCCTTTCGGGTTACCATTTCTTAGCCATGAAAATGAGACTCCTTCATTAATACCATCAGCGGTAATCCTTTTGGTAAATTGACCATGAAGATTCTTTTTTGGCATGTGTGCTTGAGTTGTTGATTGCGCAGTTCTTTGGCTTGTGTCGTGGCAGTTTTTCTGTCCCGTGAGTTTTCATTGCCGAAAATTTCTTCTTGATACCGTTTTCCTAGTCTACATAAGGATTTACTTGGTGCTTTGTTTTCATCACATTTTTCGACGATTTTCATATAGTTTGAATGTGGTTTTCCTTTCATGTACATTCGCAGTTCCATGACCGTTATCTTGAATGTATTTTCAAGATGGGTTAGGCCTCTCCCTCCATCTTTTCTTCGAACGTACAATCGATCCACATCCGCTCGAGGATGCACCATCTTATGCATAGTGAGTTTTCGGGTTTTCCTGTCCATCCGTTTGAAATCAATCACGGACCAATCAAGTATTCCCAGGCTGTATCTTAACACTGAAACAGCCAAGATGTTTTATTATTATCATCATCATCTTCTACTTTTACGACTGGAGGTTTTGGTTGTCGGATAAATCTAAGAATATCTCCAGGTCACAACCAGCTTCCTAAGGAGATGATTCACCGTGTGCGTGCTTTTACAACACTTTGCACAGAGTATTGGCAGTTCCTCGCATTGCTACATCCTGGATGTCCCATTCATTTGCATTTCCAGGGAGCTGCTTTAAATTATTACCAAGACTGCATGATGAAGTATCTAATGCGCCAACAATGATAGCTACTACTTCTGCCTTCACACCCCACCTTCGACTGATTTCAATAGATAGGCTTTTATATTTCAGTTGTTTTTCAGCCTCCTTTGCAGTAACATTCTCATCACAAGGAATGGATACATAGATGAGCATGCAGGTCTTCTTTGATCAGTCTCTGATAATAATGCCTGGTATTATTATTATTATTGTTGTTGTTGTTGAAGAAGAAGTAGTAAAAGTTCCCTCCTTTACGTACATCGCTCGGTCCCTGCCTTCCCGCCTCTGCATTTGTGTAGAATCTTTTTCTTCCTTCACGTGATGAGTCTCTCCGTCGTCTCGTCACGCTCTTCATCTTCTGTCGTGTCTCCAACTAACAGGACCGCGCCTTCAAAAGGAGGCGACGACGTGTGCCACGGACATAAAACGTCGTCGGCTCAATCACCGCAACGCTCGCAACTTCCGAAAAAGATTCTTAAAAGAATTTTCTCCACCTTTGAAGATCTTACCCTTTCTTACCAGTGCTTTTGCAAAACTACCGTCACAATCACTGTGAAAATGACGCCTTCGGATTTTTATACAACGTTTAATTCGAGAAACTCAGATTACGAGTGAAATATTGGTAATCGCAGTTTTAATTGTATGTGGTACTAATAATATTGAAATATAACTGCACATGTTTGTAAACTTCACATTTCTAGCCATAATCAGTTTTAGTATTCTATTATTAGTTAGTTTTATTCGTTTATTAGGGTTGATTAGTTTTGGGATGGTTACCGACAGCAGTGGTCAAGCGTAGGTTCAAACTCTGCTCAACCGAACTAGGTGAGTTGTTTGGCTGGGGTTTCCCTCACNATACACATCTCCTGGTAACCCAACAACTCTCCTTCCCAAGCCACAGTTAGGTGGAAGAGCGGGCATCGCCATTAGACTCCGCAATTATACCTTCATAAGACTGTTCACATGAATCTACAGGGTTCGAGTTGCTCAGAGACGGGATTTAAACCGCTAGCAAGGCACGTTGTATGAATGAAAAATAAAGTAACTTCATTACAGGTGCTGTCTAACAATATATGAAGTATCGTCCTTGTTGGATAATAAAACATTATCATAGTGTGCATCATCTAACCCCAACAATGTTGAAGTGTCATTAAAAAGATTTGCTATTGTAGAATTATCGACTCGATCAAGTATTTGCAATTTTAGGAGGAATGTTTTAGTGCAGTCTGCTTTCAATTCTCCTAGAACATTACAAATGCAGCACTATTACTAACAAACGTATTTACGAAACAAAATGGCAATGGAGGGGAGGAGATTTTGCAGGCATAGGTGACCGTTAGTTCCACTATGTAACTTATACAAAGCTGTATGTCTAGTAAGTCATTGTTTCAAAACAAACCTCACTCAACATTGTTGAAAAGGTTACTAGGATATAGACTGACTGATAATGTCTGGCACTGAGCTTTAATAATAGAGGATTCCTTGTCTGCCAACGCCTGAATGTTTTAAATGAAAACGGGGGTCATGATAATTACAGTTTTCCTATGTTTTACCACTATTATTTCACTTCGAGTATCTTCGTGGCTCTTTATCATACGCAGTTTGTACTGTTTTTTGACAATAAATTTATTTAATATCTTTGAAGACTACGTACAACGACCTTCTGCTTCATTGTCATTCTGCTGTTACTGCGGGAGAAGAGATGAGTGATGAATTGTATAGTTGGCGAAGAAAGTAACCCAGGTAGCAGTTTCGGTATTTCCTGAAACATTAATTGAGGGATTTTTCTATTCAATTGTCCGCTCTGTTTTATTTGCATTTTCTCTGCAGTAAAACCACAATTACACGATGCGAGGTGTTAGAGATGCCCTGCTGCAGGGAACGTGGGGATAGTAGCCACATCCTACCACAAGGCAAAACATATTAGGCACGTTCCTTGCTCGCATAAGGGTATGTTCCAGGATATATTTTGGCATTATTCAATTCTCTTTTAACATTTACTTCTTGAATAGAAATAGATCGAAGAATAATCGAATGAAAAATAGTTTATTGAATCGTTCTCTTGAATAATATTAATAACTGTTATATTGTGAACTGCATAGCACGAACTATAGACTTATTACACTTTTAAATAATATTATGGTAAGTACAGACTCTATATCACGACATAATGTATGTAAAATGTTATCTATAACCTATGTTCATTTTTCGATCGTAGAATACAACTGAACTAATATTATTACGAATTACAAAAGCACTGAAGGGTCTTCGAAGTAATTGCGGTAGGGTTGGGTGAGGGTTAAAAGTTGTTATCCACCCTGACTAAATTCGATGCTTTTAACCTCGCCTAGACCTTTCTTTTGTCGGAGAGTGAAGCCGTTTCCGATATCAATGAGTACATTATTGCCTTCACATCTTTCGAGGTTTATTATTATTTTCGTAACTCATCCTCACTCAGAGCTGCTATCTTCCGTTGCTGTCTCGTCTTCCTCCGCTGGGAAAGAACGCGTGGAGCTGTTATGTGTATGCTCTGCGACGCTTCCGTCTGTGCTTCCAAGTTCCGACATCGTTATGGTCCGTTCCTCCCCATGCAAGGGTCGTCGGGCGGATGCTCGTTCCGGGTGACGCAGATCCAATGAAAGGACTCAAAAGCGGTTGCATCAGAAATGTCTGTAGGGAAGACTATGTATATCCGGTCATAAAAATTAAATGATCATTTCTGAACGGAATTACCTTGGTACGATTTGCTACTTATGGTAAAGCGATAACGATAATTCAAAATATTGTCTCGTATCCTTTTATTCTGTGATCATCCTGAGGATCATCAATGTGTTGTTGGATCAATGCTGGAACGTGGTGTTGATTGCCACCGAGTAGCTTTTTTATTATTAAGTGCGCGTATCTAGGGGTAGGTTTTCGGATAGTCCGGATCAAGTATCCGAACTTACGTGTCGCTAATGTAGCAATTCAACACTGCCCCGAAATTCTCAGGTACCCGACATTTCGAGTACCCTTACATGCCGTGTACCCACTTCTCGTGTATCAGACTCCTTATTTAAATTTTTTTTGGGAAAATCAAAAAATGTATGTACAAAATTAAAATGCACTCAAAATGAAATGAATAATCTAATAACTCTTGTTCCCCTTGATTCAAATTTTTGCGTAAACTCCATTTGTTTCTAAATAAGATTTTAGTAAAAATTTGCCAAACCGTGTCATATTTGCATTAAGAAAAACCTCATTGAGCTGCATATAATAAAATAGTAAATACTCTAATTTAGTATTTTTGTTTTTCCTCCATACTCGGATGTAGTATAGGAATGAAACAGCTGAGATTGTTTCCAAACCTAAACAGTACGACTTCAAAGATTCGTTTTAAGTTGTGCGTTATGGTTTTCAAATATTTTTTGGAGATGTCCCCGTGTAAAAATGTGACATACTAAAAGACCATTTATCTTGCCAAGGAAAATTTGACGTTGACTATTATTCTGAATATTCAATACATATTTGTGAAAAAATAGCTAAATATAAGGATAAATAATACTTGAAATCCAGAGATCGTAGCTGCAAGTCACCGACGATGAAGGTGCACAAGTTTCTTTTAAATTTCTTTCAACAAAAATTCTATGAATTCTGTTAATTTTACAGAATATCTATATTCATTTCATAAAGAACATGTACTCAGGAACAAAGATGCGGGTTGTAGGTGAGTTGAAGGAAAAAATTATATAAAATGCATGTACATTCGCGTTGATATAGAGATGAATGAAACGTGCTAAGAGACTGGAATGTTGAATCCAGGGCGTGTGTGGGAGGGGTTGGGAGAGTTTCTCAGAGGCTCATCCGGCATGAGGGTTCGATGCAGAGCGTCCACTGACCCGGTTTCAGAGCTCAGGGGGTTCTCATGCACCTTGCCACTCTTTCCCTCACTCCTCTTCTCCACTTCCGCGACACATGCGCGACAAAGGTCTCCATGTTACATTCGGTATTCAAAGAAACACGCTTTCCACGGGTCAAACTTACATGAATGTACAACACTTCATATAATATGAAACAATCTACCGTAGAATGTTCTCTTAATGTTAGCTCTCACAACCCTTTTAAAGAAAAAAACATTCTTTTTCTAAGGTACTTAATTTCTCATTTCATATAAATAATTCGAACTGAATGTTGAAAACGATTCCACAAAATTATTTGTTTGCAAGTGACATCTTAAAAGAAATGTAGAGAATTTTTCATCCAAGTTTCTGTACGCCTATCCCGCTATACAATCCTTTTTGATCACTTGCTACTTTGATTGTGGCAAAACTAGAAATATTTCTTGTATGACACATTACTTGTGGGTTCGTACGAATATTTCGCATATTTATTATTATTATTATTATTATTATTATTATTATTATTATTAGAGTATCCATCAGTGACTCAAAACAGGTAATGACATTGAACGGTTGTCCAATATTTCGTAGTTACAGTCGATAGGCGTAATAAACATGTTATGTGACAAATTAATAGTAAACATGGACTTCTAAGTTACTGAACCGTGATTAGAGTCATCTCTGAGTCAGTTTATGGAATAACTACGTTCTGTGCTCTCTTTGTTGAATCATTGGGTAGTAATTGCTTCAGTCGCGTCATTTGATAAACAAACTAGAAACTAATTGCAATTGGATGTCAATACTTTTCCTTTAAAAAAATTGTGCACAGTTTAAATGCAAGATTACGATTTTTATGAAGTTCAAAGAATAATATTTTAAATGTTACTTCATTTGTGGCTATTGGTTGACAATGATGGAAGAAAAAAGGTTCACTGAAATGGAACATTGGTGGTATTGATCACAGACTGATGCTTGGACCGAAGGGTTGGAATTATCTGACGCGCAACGATTTCAGGAATTGCCACAACTATGTACAGAATAAAAAAGGCATCTTTGATCTTAAGACAAAGGAATACATTGACGGGAAGTACTGATGAACTGTTTATTATCTTCATGCTTCGACGGGAAGTGCTGATGAACTTATTTTCTTCATGCATAGTAGAGTTATTAATGCGTACGCTGTGAAAGTAGTATTTTGCATGCAAAATACGCTTTCATAAGCTGTACTTATCCTGAGGGAGAAAGTAAATTTCATCGAATTTCCATCCGTCTCGATAATGTAGAATCAGTTAGGACGGACTATTTGAAATGATAAAGATACTCTTATAATATTACAAATAAATTGCTGTTAAATTATGAAAATATAATTTATGGGAATAGAAACCTTCCTCATGAGCGCAGAATATAACATTGATAACACGGTGGGTCTGTTGTTGTTTGGTACGTGAATTGGTGTATAACTATTCATAATACTTTCTAATGTAATCAGTAGCGATCTACAACTAACAAAGCCCACGGCGGAAGTATTTTAGGAAGCCCTCACCTTCAAATTATGCAGAAACGTGTATGACAACTTCATGCGGGATTTTAAAATATTGAAATTTGATCATTATTGTATAATAATACCAACTATTTTTTTCTTTAGTTATAAAAAGGTTTGAGTACGTGTTTTTATGATTTTTTGCTGGCCCATTCGGAGATCCTTCTCTGGTGGGCTGCCCCACCGCTAGGTACTCTACTGAATGTAATGATAATAGTTTCACCATAAAGAATATTTATCGCAATTTTAATCCAAAATCGTATCTCACCGTTTTGACATTGCGATAATATACTATGCACTTAAATTATAACCAGTGTTTCTATTTTCATGTATAAATGTCAAAGACGTTACCCTAGGACAGCGATGTCCAACTTATCTTATCCCGCGGGCCATTTTCGGTACGAGGTTAGGCTGAAGAATAAAACTAATGGATTATTTATTTATTTGTAACGTGATGATTTTATTCTCATCGACAAATTTATATTATTTAAAGCTGTAAGAATTATATAGAACATTTGTTTACTTCTAAAAAGTATTTTTAGTCTATCGTATTATAATATGTTTTTGTATTGTAATGAATTATATCCTAATTATTCCGAACATAATTTTTTATTTTATGTCACTGGACATGCCACATCAAATATTAATTTTGACAGCATAGATTTATACCATATTGTTGTGCCCACCTAATGTTTGACGAAAAATTTGATGTAAAATTTACTTTAACTCGCGGACCGTAAAGAGTTTTGCGGACCGAATATGGCCAGTTGGCCCACAGCAGTGTCTGGAGTAAAGCTCTATCACTTTTTAACTGGTTGTTTAAAAAAAATAAATATCAAAGTTGTTGAAAAATGTATCCAAGAAATTCAAGCCACATTATAGCAGTCGCCACGGATGATGCTATGTGGCTACAAGTGAGAAGTAGCCCTCAAAGAAACACGTTACTGTGTACAGTGAATAGCGTCAATTCTCTCCAGAGCACTACAGTAAGCAGACAATCAAGTCGTTTCTCAGATATTTTTCTTTCTGCGGAGATAGAATGATCTACAAGTATTATTTGACGGTACCTAACATGTTTGCAAACAGAGTGAAAATGGAAATTTTTGTACAAGCAAGTCGTGTACATGGGTAGGCTCAAAAGTGATGCACACATGCTTGTAGAGCGCGAAGAAAAACAGATAGAAAGGTCGGGCAAAAAGTACATTAAAGTTCAATTCTTAAGTATAAAAATAAAATATTTATTTTTCAACATAGTCACCGTTAAGGTTAATACATTTCTCCCAACGTATAACAAGTTTTTTTCATTCCTCCACTGAAAAATTCTTCCGACTTTTCTCGAATCCAGGACTCGACCGATGCCTTCACCTCATCATCCGAGGTGTAAAGTTTACCCTTGAGGCCTCTCTTGAGTAGAGAAAAAAAATAATAAAAGTCGCAAGGCGAAAGATCGGGTGAATAAGGAGTGTGTGGAATCGGTTCAAACTTCAGGTTTCGCAGAACCTCTTATTGCGCCCGAGGTGTGTGGACGAGCGTTGTCATATTGCAAGATTATTGGCGTCACGCTGCCTCTAACACGACAAACTCGACGTCGGAGGTGTTTTAGATACTGTATGTACTGAGAAGAATTTACCGATGTCCGTCATTCCAGAAAATCGGTCACATAAACTCGGTGAGCATCCCAAAACACAGTCAAAAGTAGTTTTCTACTGATTGTTGTGTTTTGAACTTTTTCGTCTGAGGAGAAGACGGATGTCGATATTCAGCGATCTGTCTTTTCTCTTCTGGGTCGTAATGATGGACCCATGACTCGTAGCCGCCACAATATTGAAAAGAAAGTCGAATCCTTCGTCACGGTAGCTCTGCAAAAGTTGCTCGCAACATTCCAATCGACGCTGTTTGTTCTCGTCTGTGAGACGGTGAGGTACCCATTGTGCACATATTTTAGGGTATTGTTCAATAATGAAACTGACTCGTTTCTTGGATATTCCAATATGGTTTGCGATACGCTTTTGAGTGATTCGCCGGTCATTTTGAATCAAGTCGTCGACGAGTTTGCGATGCTCATCGTCTAAGGCATTGATCACACGTCTGCTGCGTGTTTCATCAACAATTGTGGTTTTTTCCAGGTTTGCTACCATGAAATTTTATTATCCATCGACTTACAGTAGATCTATCGACACCATCGTCATCATAAACAGCTTTTAAACGACGACGAATCTCAGTGGGAGTCACTTTTCAGCAGTTGAAAATTCGATAACAGCACCCTGTTTAACTCGCGTTGATATAGCGCTAGAACACTCCCCCATACTTCCGCTTCTCGAAGTTCATTGAACGCAACAACTTCAAACCTGCGTATGCGTATTGAGGGGTAATGTTCCTTCCTCATGCCCCCTGGCCCGCTTCTGAAGATCATTTTGTTTGCGCTCTATTAGCATGTGAGCGTTAGTTTTCAGCTCGTACTTAGTTTTGAGTAAACAATTATTTTATGTGGGAAATGAAGGGCTAGTCGTTCCTAAACGATGTCAAAGTGCAGGAGCTGACACCAGAAGCGTTGTGAGAACT
Source organism: Laupala kohalensis (assembly GCA_002313205.1). Taxonomy (NCBI): domain Eukaryota; kingdom Metazoa; phylum Arthropoda; class Insecta; order Orthoptera; family Trigonidiidae; genus Laupala; species Laupala kohalensis. The sequence continues at coordinate 221,525 of NNCF01130996.1, read as the reverse complement.
GGAGCATAAGATAAGAAGTTTATCAGCTGTGCATAAGTATCTGTCTTTGTCTACGCGACCTGATGCCATTAACAGTGGCGATGACAATCAAGCAAGAAGATATTTATCATAGTGCTAGAGATATTGACCGCACCAGAAGACGTCATACAATGCAAGGTGCGGAAAGTTAGGTTTCATTCGACTCTCAGAAGGGCGGGCGACCTGCAGATCGGATGCGGTGAGCATGTGTTGCCTCGCAGTAATGTGTATTCTGACCTAATGTGTGCTCTATACTGTTTGAATTGATTTGAAATGGATTGACAAACTCTTCATCTCAAGTCCTGGTTTTCTTCATGTTTAGCAAAAAGGTTATTTTCTTTGAAAAGATAAACCTATTAACAGGAAAACAAAGTAATTTAGCTTTTGTGAAATATGTAATAAATAGTTGGAATAAAATGGTAAATTGTTTATGTGATAGAAAGATTAAAAAAGCTTATCTTAGTTGGCTTAGTTGGTTCTTCAGTTTACCTCATGGATTGATTCCATTCTGTGAATATAAACTCCTGTCTTTGCATCAAATAAGCGAGATATCGAAGGAAAACGCGATTATCCCAAAAATATTCTATTTGCGTTTGCACTAGAGAGAAAGCATAGTAACGCCTTGTCTGTGGGAGCCCGTGTACGTGTCACCGGAAGGGGGTAGTTGGCACTTCCGCAGGAACGTAATTAGAGGCGTCAACAAGAGGTGCTGCTCATGCCACCATGTACTGGAACGACCCTCGTGAGTCTCACTGCTTTCCTCTCCACTCACTGCCTGGAAGTTAAAAATTGCAGAAACCACTGACTTCAGGAGTGCCTATTCCTCTTCCAATCCTTCATCTGACTCATTCCCTTGCGGAGAATTTTTTCCTGTGATACACTATGATTCTTTATATTCAATGGCAATCGAATTATTTAGAGTTGTAGAAAATTTGCATTGTACGTTTGGAAGAGACCGGGCTTGGTTATATTTAGAATCAGTTTCACTTTTTCGGCGGAGAAATAAGTGCCATATGTTTTACTTATTTTCTTCTTTTAGAGGATAAATAAATAAATAATAAATAAATAAATTTATTGTCAAAAAACAGTACAAACTGCGTATGACCACGTGGAGGAAAAAAAAACTAATTTACTCTCCGGAAGCAAGCAAGGGACCATCCCATCAATTCCGATCAAGGGCCCTAAGGCAGAGGCGGATTCAAAAAAAATTCAGGCGGATTGAAAAATAATTTTACAACTTTAAAAAATACAAATATATAGGTGGGGTTTGAGTTCGAAAGTCCCTGTTCGAAAAGTGGTTCGAAACACTATTTTCGAAATCATTTTCGTTACCCGTTCACTTATTGCAATAGTTTCTGCAAATCTATGCAGGAAACATATTTCGAAAAAAGTACCATTTCAGATAAATATGTGTTCAAGACATAATAAGAAACCGAATTTAGTTAGAGAATTTAATTTTCGATGTATTGAATGGATAATATTGTGATATTGAAAAATATTATTGCGAGATTTTGTCGCTTACATACGATAAACGAACTCTTTTTTATGTAGTTGATCTTTAGAATTTTTATGAATTTATGCATTTGCTCAAGCCAATTTCATAAAAAAATTCCAGAATTAATTTTTCTACCAAAGAAAAAATATAATTAAGAAATCAAATATTAAACGAAGAAATTATTTTCAATGAATAGCTAATTCGAGAGCAATATGAATTTGTTTTTTGGTTATTGACGGAATATAGCATGTATGCATGTATGACGAATTTCGAATGGCTTCTTGAGATAATAGCGTTGCGGCTAGTGAGAGGTGAGGTACGAAAGTGGGTGTATAGAATGATGGGAAGACTCTGTGAAGTTGATTACTTATCACAATGGGTGAGAATGTAAGGAAAGAGAAAAATTGGAGTACTTCTGTTGACTTTACTAAAAAATGATACAAGAAGAGGGTAAAAATAAAATTTAAATAATAAATAATAAAAATTAATCATATACATTTCCAATCAAAAACAATTTTTAAAATATTGAAATTCGAAATCTAGCAATTATATAAAATTTAAAATTTTAACAGCAAAATATGCAAAAGTATGAAGGAAATGTTCAGGAACTTTGCTCATTGAATACCTAAAATATAAAGTGAAATAAACAAAGAAAAAATTGATCTAATAATGACAGTTGCGAATGGGAATATGACGATTTTAAAAATATAAGAAGAATATTTAAGCGGAGAGAATCCGAAATCAGTGAAACTATATTTCACAAAGACAAAACATGATATAATTATAATACCTGATAACATGTGTTAGTTGATGCAGACATTTACCTATCCTCTGTATCAATATTATTACGTGTACTGGTTATGAATAAACTAATTGATTACCATTAAATAATTAATGGTAAATAGATAATCTCGTTATTTATCAGTGTCATATTATGAGGAAATATAGCTAATTTTTAATGTAATAAAAGTTTTATTATAAACATTTTTAAAAAATAGGACTGCCAGTTTAAAATGTCTGTATAATTTCCAGTTTAGTGTATGGAACATTTATGATTATTCTGTTTGTGAAAATATTTTGGCATCCAGTTTAAATAATATGTGGTCAGATATAGTACTATACAATGTCGGTGTTTATTCCATCATCCATCAACACATTGTGATTCATCCCATCTGGCACTCCGTCTTTTTTCAACGTCTCTGCATGGGCGTGACTTCCTGGTCGCCCCTCGTGGACAGTTCCCACGCCCACCGACGCGTCGCGGGTCGCCCTCTCACTCTCCCCCTCCTACACCTATACGCGACTCATTCCCCCCTTCCCCCTTCCCCATCACAATCACCTTTTACCAAAGAGTTCCAACCAACAGAGCACTGGCGGCAGGTCGGCGCCGCAACACAAGGTCAGGGGTCAGTGGGGCGGCGTAGATATGCCGATGAACGAGTCACCGTGCACTAGTCACAGGCATCGCAAAGGAGACATGAAAACAAAAACAGTTTGTTGTCGTTTCTTTAAATGTCTTAGTTCTTCATTGGCGCACTCCAAAGTATATTTGTAGGATCTGATTTGCATTTTGTAGGAACAGTGAAGAGGTTTAAGAACAAGAGAAGAGAAGAGAAGCAACTGATAGGACATGTTTTTTCGAACATACCAGTCACATATATTTTCCCCTAAGATCAACGTTTTGATTCTGGCAAGGAGAAAGCTTATGAAGATTTGTTCTATGAACTTAAATATCATAAATCAATTGTACATTTTACACTTCGATTAGGGACTGTGACTGGTAAACTGGTACCTTAACTTAGGAGTATACGTGTGTATATGCATTCCCGGTATTTTTAAACATGTTTCTCTTTTAATATTAAATGATATATTACATAATGTGAGATATTTATTACAAGGAATACAACCAACAAATCTTCATAAAGGTTCTCCAGGTAGAACTGAAACGTTGATGTAAAGGTAAAAGAAAATATGTGACTGCTATACTGGAAAAAACATACTCGTATACAACTTTCATTAATTACCAGTGTGTAATTTCTTTTAAGAGAAAAATATAATGTATCATTTGTGTGTTTTATTTATGATAAACACTTTAATAAAATGTAAAGTGAATATTTTATTATAATTTTGTAGTGAATGCATTTCTGACCTCTATAAACATTCTACGTATGAAAAATAATTTTGTATTATTATTTTGGCTCGGCCTCTACGATTAGTCATTTAGCCATTTACGACGTATTTACAGGCCTACATAATTTAATTTTTCTCATTCTACGAGTTACAAATATTACAAGACAATTTTTGCCTCTGTCTTTTTATCACGTTTAACAATTAGATCTGCTCAGCATTCACATTATGGCTATTCCTGTCCGCATAAAAGGCATAAAGATGTTACATTTGTGTCCCCAAATTCGTGTGTAGAAGTTTACTTTGCAAATCGGGTTTCCTCGTCGATATTTCGTCGGTATTTGCCAATTTCCGACTTTTTTCTTTATTTTGCCCAGCTTGAGGTTTTGCCGATTCCAGGATTGTTGCCAGATCAATCATTTTGCTGATTACTACTTTTTGCAAATCGTCAGGTCTTATAGTCATTGTTAAGAAATAAGATTATAGAGAAGTTAAATTATTTCTGATGATTGTCCCTGAATATGCGAAGAGGTCAACTCTTCACTTCAAGTGCTAACTATATTTAGGCGAATCGATGACCAAAAATTTATGACAGAGGTTTTGAACTCTTCTTATCGCTTTAATTACATTTCCTCTTTTCATAATGTATTTCTCTGAAATGCATTTATGTAATATAAATATTAACTTCAGTAATACGCATTGGCATTAGAGAGTAGATTTACGTCATTAGTATGTAAAGGAAAGCTGTATGTACTTCTTTTTTTGATAGCCGTTTCCCGTATTTCATCATAAACCACCAATGCAAAACGCAGAATAAGCTGATTCATGCAACTTTGTTATCTGAACAAGATTGAAAAGTACTTCAATGCAGATGGAGAAATATTGCTCAAAGTCCTACGCCGACGATTTCTGCAACGACAAAAGGAAACGTATTCTTTCAGAGAGGGCACTTTTTCCATTGTGTGGTGGGTATTTTGCAGTCATCAGCAACCATACTTTAATTTTAGGACTATTACCATAAAACTCACCGTCTTCGCTCGAAGGGCTGAAACGAAGAAAGGAAATGCAACTCTCTTTTCCGGTCCAGATGCAAAATGTTCACTGTCCGGAACATTATTCGCTTAGATTACCTTCTTCTGTGTTATCGGAGGGGCAGAAACAGGACGGAAATGTTCAGGGGTTTTGTGTTCAATCTGAGAGTGTTATGTATGACCTTTCTTGCTTGTGATGTTCAGTTACGGGATTGCAAGTTACGACACTGTTGACAAATGCCCAACAATTTACATAATACTCTATAAACACTTGCAGGGGAGGGGGGCAGCGGGAAATGAATACGATATCGCTTTTTAAGTTTTGATTATATTTTTTGAGATGTAGCAATATAGATTAAAATTGGATGAAATTTTATATAAATATCTCAGTTTATCAAATCTATAAGTTATTTTGAGGTATATTCTTTGTTTTATATTCCAGTGCTATAGTATTCGGAATTAATTTTTATAGTATTGTATACCAGCATTCATATTATATACCTTCAGTTTACAGAGACTGGAAAATTACATTGTAAATATTTTCCTGAAGCTTGGTAGTATCAATCCCGTGAATCAAATAAATTAAAGCTCTCCGTTACCATATAATTAAACTTCTCCGTTCTACGAGGTAGTTCTGGTCTACATTTACTCAGATTTCTTCTACAGTAATACAGTTTTTGGTTTTTTTGTGTACAATTAGATTCTACAGTAATACAGTTTCTTGAGTATATTATTTTTTGAAACAGTAAAAAATGTAACATTATTCAAAACATTAAGATCAAATAATACAAATTAGAAAAGGTAGGTTCCAGAAATATTGAAATATTGACTTAAATTTTCAAACTTGGTTTTAATATGTAAGATGTCAAAGAAAGGAGCATTTTTTATTTTTCATTATGTCTGGTAAATGTCTCTAATAAAGAGATAAGAAGAATTTTTACTCTGTTTCATTGACCTACCTGTTGTTATAAATATTTTGGCCTAACTTATTTCAATACACATTTTCAACAGGATTTTCTTATTTCGAAGAGTATATAAAATCATATTGTTTAATTAGCGAATAGCTTTGCATATTATCCATTCTTTTAACAAAGGACTGCCCTAAGGTCCAGTTCCGTAGTTTTGTATAACTTTATATAGTCTTACTGTTAAGAACACTACGAATTATATTCATACCGGAACATCCATGATTATTTCCTTGACTTTCACGAATAAAAGGGCACATCATTAGTCCATGACCTCCAAATGTATTTTGGAACATAAATTAAAATATGATCCCTCTGAATATTTGAAACAGAAATCTGAAATGCATTGCTTTGATACCTATCTTGGAATCCTAATAAACGTTCTGGTGAATTTGTTTTGTTTGCAGAAGTGCCGGAGCGTCAACCAGAGACTGACGATGAAGGAATCGAGAGGGACTCAGGAGAAGTGGACGACGACCCTAACAGCCCTGGCGCCGTGTCCCTCGCGAGGGTTCTCGAGGCAAGTTCCCTTCTTTACATAATTGTCAAAGGCAAGGGCGCTTGGTTACACGATCGTCTATGATAAGACCGTTCTTCACAAATAAATGTTCTTAAAGTCTGTACTCAAAGAATTATTCCTACAAAAAGATGCAATTCGTAATGATTTTATGAAATATTATTATTATTATTATACGATTTTATTGTTGGTTATTCTTATTTTCTCTCAGGTGAATACCTGGTATATTGGTTAATTGCGGGAATAATATTCCAAGCAGTTGTCCCTAATTATGGTTATTGTAGGAAATGATGCATGTATTTAAGCATTTACGCATGTATTATTATTATTATTATTATTATTATTATTATTATTATTATTATTATTATTATTATTATCATCATTATTATTATCATCATTATTATTGTCATCATTATGAAGTAACACTATGATTTGATTAAACTAGTGGCTGAGAGTATGAATATTATAATGTTCAAAACATTAATAATATTTTTTTTCGATTATTAGCGAATAATTATTAAATTAAATGTTTCATAGAGAAAGTAATGCCATGCAATGCTCCATTATACTGACTTAAATTTCAGAATAGTAACCATGGGAAATTTTGTACCTTTTTTTTTTAAGAGAATAGTGTAATTGTTGTAGTTTCTTTGTTATGAAAATATTTTTTTCTCCAAACCTTCATCCTTGCCATTAGCACAATAGTTTCGTTCACACGAAGTTTAAGGATTGGATGGATTAAGACCTGTGCTTGACAGTCGAATGTGAGTAGAGTTTACTGATGTGGTTGTGATATCTAAATTAATTCCAATGTTGTCCTGATTTGATTTCGAAATTATTAAAATATTTTTTAAATTTAAATTATATATTTTACTGATGTAAACAATGGCAATTACAATTACCGAGAAAAGAAAGTAAATAAAAAATTGAAAATTTCACCGAAAATAGCTTGGAAGAAGACTCAATAAATGATAAAAAAAATATTAGTTCGGAAATGACTTTTATTTATGTCAACACGAGAGCAATTTTCCTTTAAAAAAGAAATCAACCCCTTTTGATACACATAATTAAGAGCTCCGTAATTAAGTGGGAATGAGTTTTCTTAGGTATGCAACCACGCACGTGCAACTCTTTCGTGTACGAAGAATTGCATAATTAATAGGAGCTAAGCTTTTCTTAAGTATGCAGAATGTCTTCGCAAATTACAACTTCGTGAACAGGTCAAGAAATAATGAAAATCTCACAAAAGAATTGATTATTGAGACACCCTTGTTAATTATTAATAAATTTTTAAATCTTAAAATAACGGCAGGGATAGCTCGCTTTCATATTTTTTAATTTAATTTTACGTTAATTGATTTTAAAAGGATTCATCAACTTCGCTTTAACTCTTTCAATACACACAATGGTATTACTTAAAGACGTAATATGAATGTCAAAACGCATATCCTTACTAGCTTTTAATTTTTAGTTTATCTAACACTTAATAACTATACTTGCCACATGAATTTATATGTTACAATTATCCTAGACAGAAAATTTAAGAGAACCGCAGTATAATATGTTATCGGGATTGAATAAATGTGGAAAATGAAAACGAACATAGATGGTTAACTTCGTAAGTTTCACAAAATGCACCATAACTGCATGTAAGCAGATGGGAGATGCGATAGGGTAAATCCAAGGTTAGGTGACGCGCCTAAGAATACATATCAGATGAGACATTACATGATGATCATCCAAATAATTACATGAAATACACCTCTGGACATGGCAATTTGGGCGATATTTTTAAGAGAATAGGGAAATTTGAGGAGTCAGTTTGCATATGTAATAAGTGAAAAGAAACAACGACGAATGTGAAATTTTTTTGTGAACGAGCAGACTATGTGGTGCATTACACGACTATAGACTCCTTAAATGTGAATGCATAGTTGAAGTTAAAACAAGGTTCATTTTTGTGCGATTACACTAAAAAAAGGCATTATTTGGAGTGTAGTATGTAATCGGTTTATTCAATTTAGTTTAAATTAATAGTTTGGAAAAGAATAGTTGTAATGTGTTCCAAGGAAGGCAGTAATTTATTTGTTACAAATAAGGGTTTGTACTGCGAATAAGACGAGGAATCAAATGAATAGTTTATATTCACGACTTTGATTTTCGAAGGCCTCTCTCATCGTGAGACGAAGTAGTAATAACTCACTCTTGTTTAGCATTTTACAAATGCTCCATTACCTAAGGGAATATCCTGTTACTCCGCACAAGCGGAAATTAATCTATTAAAGTGGATGAGCCATTGTCTCCAGTCTCTCGTACGGACACCAAAGCTCATTTTTAGGCTCCCAACGTGCATTTAATGAAGGAAAAAACGATGTTGAAAGATACACAACAGAGCCGTTTTTCTCCTGAGCCATATTGCCCAATTGCCATGTAATTGACTCGAACATGTTCATATTTAAAATAAGACTCAAACTCACCCGTGAATTATATTATCTTTTCCTCCAGTAAAACATTTGGTTGGCGAGTACCACAAGGAAGCAACCTTATAATCTTGTAATTAAGGGGAAAGATGTAATCGACAACATTTCTTAGCAAAATGTCGTTTACAAACTTGTTTGTAAAAATTGTCCCTTTTGCTATATCGGACATACGAAGCTTCAATTACATGCGCGAATCAAAGAATATCAGCGTAACATAAACACACTACAGCGTAATGTTATTTTATTACACCGTTTAAATTTGAATCATTCAATAGATTGGGAAAATGTTTTAATTTTAGATCGGGAGCCAAATTATTATAAACTTATAATTTCAGAAGTGTAACATAAAAAGTTTACGAAAAACACATTAAATTTACATACTGTCACTGATAACTTTTCCAATTTTTAGATTGATTTTCAGCTTTGATTTTTTACAAATTATTTATTTTTCTAAGTCGTTTTATTTGTAAATATGTTTAAATTTTTTCCAACTTGTTATCAAGATAAATCACCATTTGTTCATTTGTTCAAAAACATACACGTTCACCTGACGATAGCAGCAATCTCCTGCTGAAACGTGGTAGCATAAAATAAATCATTGACTACAAAAAAGGTCGTTTAATAATAACAATTTAATTATGATTGTAGATGTGAATAATGTCATTGTCCTCGGTAATATTCTTAGTTTACGAAATGAGCGGTATTGAAGTATATTGGTTAGTTGAATTTATTAACGTTGGTTACTTTATATGTTGTAACGTCTTTACACCGTTCTGGAAAGTTGCTCGCTCAAATTCCCTTATTGCCTGTCAAAACGCTGTTCAACTGTAATATAACAGATACCTATAACTGCATGTAATCAATCTGTTCCCTTCATATAACTAATAGAGTAGAAATCGAAATGCCATCGCGTCAAGAAATCCCGTTGTTTTACGAGCAGGTGTTCTGTCAGTAAGTTGTCGAACCAAAGTAACTACTCAAACTCACTCTGCGTTTGAGATGTGGGACAACAGTTAAGTAGAGGGATCAGGTAATCGAATGTTTTAGTCTTAAGTACAAATGCGAGGAATTATGAGCTCAGAATCAACCCGACTAATAGCTAGTATTTCCTATTTTCTTTTCCTGTCTGATGATAACTTATTTTAAAATTGAGGCTGACGTACATATCAGTATGTTGTAAGGTGTCTGACTCGTCACACGTGACCGAATGAAATATGTACGGTAGACTTGAAATTTGGACAGCTACCTGTTAAAATTTTAGTATGCTAGTGCGTTTGTGAGCAGAGTTATTTTTTATTAATATATTAAATTTCAATAGGGCGCTTTATTTACAAAAATTATTAATTATGTACAAATCTGTGGCGACGTTTTTTGTTTGTACGCCTCTCAAATGCCCCATAAGTATACAATGCAATACATACAATACCCTGGTATTCACTCTCATTGAATAGATAGTTGCAGTTATAATTTTGCCAACCTTTGTTTTTTAACATAAAATGATTGTACTTTTATTTACTTGTGATTTGTATCGTAATAGTATTTTTTAGTATCCTTGATTGCTTATTTAATATTATTTAGTTTAGTTGTAAAGTATCTTTTAAGTATACTGCAACTAACGATTCATTGAGCACCGTTGGGAACCACGGGAAGCCAACGGTCAGGATACGAATATATACAATTAATTTAAACATATTGACAAAAGATACTTAAAGAAGAGGAAGTAATATATATAAGTTTTGTAATAGAAGCAAAGATTAAAATAAAACACAATTATTTACAATACAAAAAACATGTAATTGACATAATGCTTGGAAAGTCTTCTCAACATTTCTCTACCTGAAACAAAAGAAAAAGACGAAGCGGCAGAATCACGGTTCATTTGAATCAGTAGTTTCAGCGCATATCACTCTTTCTCTCGTCTCCCTCACATAGCTTAGGAACTGACCCAGGGACTGCACTACAGATACTCTTTTTTTTGTCTCTCATTATCGCAATGACTAAATCGACGTTAATATGATAATTTTGGAATGCACCAACTTGGATAAAAGTTCGTTTTTGATCTGTTTTTCGGGCACGGTAGTAAAATGTGAATCATTTTGTTCACCGCAAAGTGGGCAAATAGTCTCGATGCCCCCTCAGTTTTCTTAATTTCCATTCTCCTAAGCGAAACCATCTGTAGCCCTATCGTTCTTTTGATTTGAGACAGTCAACGTATGGTTTTCTGCCCCATTACCCAGCTACTAAGGTTTGCACATTAAGTGATCTCTTTTCCAGTCTGTCGGTTTTTATTTCACGACAGTATAAGTCTTGGCGTTTTCTCTTAATATATTTCAGATCGTTAAACGACGGACTATTCTGACATACACAATTTATTCCTGCTTTATGAATTAAATTTTTAATTTTCCTGTCCCATTTTCCTTCTGTATTGCAATGGTAAGACTGAGTTACTCGTGGGTTCCTGGTCGATAGCCCCGTATCGAAAGCCAATATTTAATTGCTCTTAATTGGAGAGTTAGATCAATGAGAAGCAATCCAAATTCCCATAAAATGCCACTGTTTGCTGTGCATTGAGCAATGCCCGTTACCATTTTAATATATTTCGTTTGAAGCGAGTTTAAAATATCGTTATCCCCCGCGCCCCATATTTCCGCTCCGTACGCTATTCCCGGGATGAGTAGAAATTGAAACATTTTATCCACAAGTCTTGGTGCAATTCCAAGAATTGTAATTTTTGATTTTGTTATTGTACTTAAAATATATTTTCCTTTTCGTCGAACTTTCTCATTATGTCTCGTCCATTCTTACTGTAGACCCACCCATTTTTAAATGTCATGGTTTTTGTCTTGCTAACGTTAACTTTGTTTTGTTTCATCGCAAAAAATTTCTAATTCATCTAAACTTCTTTGTAAACCTGTTTGTGTCTTTGAGAAAATAATCAACTCGTCAGTAAAAAGGAGTGATGGAATTGAAACATTTTCGTCTCCGATCCTGGGTGCGTCTGCATTTACTGTGGCTAGTCTAACTAAGAACCCTTCTATGAATAGTATGAAGAGAAGAGGGGAAAGTACGCAACCTTGCTTTTCACCTCGTCCCACAGAGAATGTATCTGTAACACAATCTAATTCTAATCTCATGCATGCCGTGTCTAATTTATACATCCCTTGAAGCATTTTTGGAATTTTGTGGAAGTTCCTATACTTTCTAGAATATACCAAAGTATTTCCCTATTAACGGCACCGAATGCTTTTTCATAATCCACAAACGCACAAAATAGCTTACCTCTTTTCACGGAAGTTGTCTTTTCCGCCATTGTAGTAGTTATAAAAATGTTGTCTACTGTACAATAGTTATTTCTGAATCCTGCTTGCAATGCTGTTACTTTTCCTTCTTTTTCTATCCATTTATTTAACCGTACATGAAGAATTTTGCAAAAAATCTTAGCTATTGCATTAATTAAAGAAATACCTCTATTTTATTAGGATCGTTAACGTCACCTTTGTTTTTATAAATTGGACAAATTATCGATGTATTCCAAATTTCAGGAAAAGTGGAAGCGTCGTTTAAAAAATTGAATAAATCCACGAGAATTGGGGCAATACTAGAATTTATTTCCTTTAAAAAGTCCACTGGAATACCATCAGAACCTGTTGCTTTGCCAGACTTCAAATTTCGTACCACATCTTTTATTTCATCAATATTTATTTCGCGGTCAAAATCTGTCACTATTATTGGTGTTTGATTGCGTGACCCGTCCGTTGTATACACTGATTCTGGGAAAGAAGTTGAGCGAAGTGCATTTCCCAACTTTTTGTCTCTATACTGTTCGTGCAACTATATCTACATCGTAATTTATTTATAGTATCCCAAATATTTGCAACATTTTTACTGTGAATAATGCTTGCAATTCTTTCCGCTTCTGAATTCTGCCATTGTTGCTTAGCTGTATTATTTATTCTTTTATAGTTTTTACTCAAGTGTATGTATTTTTGTCGTAAGCTTCCTCCTCCCCACCAAATGTAGAATTTAAATGCATTTTCAGCATCTTTTTTCGCCTGACTGCAATCAATGTTGAACCATACTGTTTCTCGAGTGCTGTGTTTTTTTGTGTAAGTACTCGCATGTATGAACCTGCTTCTGTAGAGTGTTTCGTAAAGATCTGTCATAGCATTGAGCTGTCCAATCTGCAACGTATTTAGAATATCTGCGTGCAAGTTTCCGGGATTCCTTGCAAAGTTCGCTGCAAATTCTAACCTTTTTTAGTGGTTCCATTTAAATTGTTTGATTTTTGACAAGTTGTTTGACTGCTGTAATATTTGTAAACTATTCTTATATTTTAAGGTTAAACAAAGTAGCATGTGATGGTTTTCTATTCTTTGGCCTACACGAAAATTATATATCCATTGTATAGTTTTAGGGTACGCCAAACCATGATCATTTACGCTCTCTCTATTTCTATACATATAAGTGAAATCGCTGCATGCGTCATCCCCATAAGAACCATTTAGAATATCTAAATTATGTAAATAGCATAGCTCCAGTAATTCGCTTCCCTCCCCATTGCTTACTTTATCTTTACTTTTTGTAATTATATTATTATTATTAGCATGAAGATTTTCCTCTGGTATTCCTTCACCTATTCTTGAATATATGTGATATTGGAGGGAGGGAAAGAGAATTATATTGAATATTGATTACGTTTTGCGTGGGAAAAAAATTGAAGGAAAAAATAATTGCACACATTTTGATAGAATATTATGTAAACGTAAATTTTAAACAGTTGTTAAATAAAATATCTGATTAATTTTACTTCCCTAAAATGGGATAATATTTACTATTACTAAATTTATTTATCCTCATAGTTTAATACTTAAATAACTTCATTTTAACATATAACAAATTGCTAAAATAAACAAGGCATTTAACCGTACATAACCTTTCTCATAAATTGTCGTCTCAAAGATTTCCATTAAATATAAGAAGTTGATAAAGCAAGTGTTAGTTTGTTGGGTTCTTACTTTGTTGTCGAAAACAATGGCACTCAAAAGTAAAAGTGCTGAACATCCCACCATTATTTCTGTGTCGAGAGCATAGGGCGTATCGACAGATATGTTTTGTAGATTCCTTTCGTATTTTGTCAATTAGTTTAAGCGTTGTAAAGTCCTTTTGACATTTACTGGTTCCAAATATAATCGAAGGGGTAATTATGAAATGATTTTTCAATTTTTTAAATCTCCAAGTGAGCCGAATTTCATGTTCAAGATTCGTATACTTTATATTCTAATATATAGAGTTATTCGATTTGAACAAACATATGTAATATCTCCCAAACGTATTTCGAATCCTCGGATCTCATTTTGATCATTGTGATATTTATGAGCATGCACAATGTGAATGTGTGAAATTGATAAAGAATCGCGGACTACAATTTTCGAAGATAGATAAAAATGGATTGCATCAAAGGAGAGGTATGGATATTTCGAAAGATACTTAAAATTATTAGAAACATTACGAGATGCAATAAAATATGGATACGAGTGTTTCACGCAAATAAAAAACAACAAATAGATTGGAAGTGAAAAACAAAGACAAATGTTAAGAATCCCTAGTAATATCAATGAACAGTGTGGAGGGATAAAAAATTAAACTATACAAAAAGTATCAAGATATTGAAGAGTTGTTTTTACTAATGTAAGTCGTGACACGGGGCCAATATTTGACGTGTTCAAATGGATTGTAGCTTTTTCAGCTCCGGAAATATTGACAATCGTGTTGATTTATAAGTTGTCCTTCGCAAACGAGTGAGGTCTCCAGCATTGCGAGGAAAGCACACATTCCTTTGTCGGCACAGTTAAGATATTTAAAAATTCGCAAACCTGTTGCACTGTAGTTCTTTGTTCGAATTCAATAAATGTTATATCTTTGTACTCGTCTTTTCTTAGGATTTAAAGTTGTGATAAAAAATGTTATCAGCTCCGCGTTATTACGACTTGTCAGTAAAAATCACTTTTCGATATCTTTATCCGTTTGGGATATATTTTAAGAGTTGAATAACTCCAGATATTAGAGTATAAAGTATAAGAAACTTTAACCTGAAATTCATCTCACATATCCTTAGTTTAAAACAAATATTTTGTAAAATCATTTCTTATTCAATCCTGTAGATTATATTAGATTCAGTATTGGGTGGACTCGGTTATGAATAGAACTCCGCACGTAAAACACCCTTTGTACCCCTAAATAGAGATAGCTTATTAAAACCCATTAAAGAGCACAAAGAACGAAGGACGAGCTCTTATCATTCCTGATATCCTCTAGGTTCGGTATCTAATTTGTAGAAAAGCTGCGTACAAACATAACATATGCGCAGAGGTCTCCTCCTCCATATCGTATCTCCTGCACATTGGATCCTGACTGATCCCAATGATGTGTATATGTCTCCGCAGGGTGTTGTGGCCCGATAAAAGTCATACAACTTTCCTGATACGACTTCTACTTAAATTTAGTGGGGTCTTCTTATATTCTTGGTTAGGACCGGTGATTAATTCGCGGACCTGCCTGTCTATAGTTTGTTGCTTCGAGATAGTGATATAGTGAGTTCTGGTGTGCCTAGTTGACAATCTTCAGCTTTACCCTTCATGGAGATACTCCTAGAAGTGTTTCGGGTCCACGAAGTGTCCCTTAGATCCCAGCTTTGCCTGTTCGTCCGCCTTTTCGTTTCTTCTGATGCACAGGAAAGGATAAATGGGTTCTGTTCACAGAGTACGTGTAACATACATTGGCATTGCCACTAGATTTAGATGTTGTCCTATCGACACATAGTGATCTTAGTACTGCGTGGTTTTCACTGCATATATTAAAGCAACCCCGAAGATTCAATCTTGTATTATCTGATTGTATTATATCATTAAATTTCCATCATGGGTTGGATCATTCTCTAGTTTTCATTTGGATACTTTGATCCGAACGATGGGATAGTTCCTTGCCAGCTTACAGACATTAAAGTAAGTTTGTATCAACTCGTAACGTCAGAGTACACACTCATGGAGGAAAATTTGCACCGTGTACTGGGTGGAAATGGCGACGGACCAGGACTGTAACCACAGATCTCTTTCTCCCACTGTTCGGTCACTATCCCTGCTCTACCCGACTCGACTTCCCAAACCCACACACATGCCCCAGGGAGCCTGCAATACATGTGCAGAAAAAAACATCCCGGATTCGAGATCAGTTCCATCACTATTTTCACCCCGCTGTACATTGTCGTCCACATACATACTTATACGCAGCATTTTTTCCAATATTATTTTTCTTTCATATAGCATCCATTGGAAGAAATTTCTAATAGAAAGAAGACGAAGAAGGCTTTTCCGAGTCTTGCCGTGAATAATTATTTTTTCCCTCTTACAGTTCTGCGTGCAGCACTTAGGTCCTCCGTCAGCGGCGCAGGCGGACGCACACTACCGCGCCGTGTGTCGGGCACTCGTTGCTGAAGCCTTGGAGCTCGCTTCGTTCCTAGAGCGAGTTTCGCAGGGCACGGGCGATCTACAAGCACGAGCGGAGGCCTGTGCTGACCTCACGCAGTTGCAGTTTGCGGACTGGGTGAGTTACCCTCTTTTTTGCTATCCCTTTCCGCTATATGCTAGAGCAAGTATTTTCACACGTATATTACTCCAAAAATATTGAGAGGCTATTGAAATATTTAGTACGATCTTGAAAATTGGCTACATTTTATTTAACTTCACAACGCTTCGTCAGCTGCTTTCTGTCATCATCAGGTGATTGTAGTACTTAAATGTTAACTACAATCACATGGTGACTGAGTTGCAGTTCAAACGGCGTGAAATTTAATAAAATATATTCTACTTACAAATCAGTAGTAAATATTTTAATTTAAATGTGGCAGTAAACAAGAACAATGTCAATTGGCTGATTATTGTCTAATGGATGTAGATTTCTTAAATTTTTTCAGAAGAATTAATGAAGAAAATTGAATTATAGAATACTTCTCAGAAATTGTTATTTTATAATATTTTACTTCGGAGAATATTTGAAATAGAAACGAAACTATAAA
Source organism: Laupala kohalensis (assembly GCA_002313205.1). Lineage (NCBI taxonomy): Eukaryota > Metazoa > Arthropoda > Insecta > Orthoptera > Trigonidiidae > Laupala > Laupala kohalensis. The sequence goes on along the minus strand of NNCF01130996.1, from coordinate 204,821 downwards.
AAATATGAAATATATTGGTATGTGAAGGTTTTCGTGTAACAATTTTTAATTGGAACCAAAACTGTAGATATGGTTGGTTAATTTTTGATTCACATGTGTTTTATGAATGTTAAGTAAATATTATTTAAAAAATCAGTTTCCCCCAAGTCTGAAGTTTTCCATAATATTAGAGAAACATCATATCACAAAAAAAACTACAATTTTTTTCTTTTACTTCGACCGCTAGGGCGAGGAGTACACTGATACGGCCAGATTATTTGTTTTATCGTAATCATTCTTCCTTACATTAGTTACGTCATTCACAAAAGTGTATTATCTTTTTTGTTCTCGTGAGAGAATCTCAAGATCTCTATATTATTTTAAATGTATATTATTTAATACGCTGATTCGTTACAGTTAGTGTCTAAAACTCATCTTGTCATGGTGCTGTCGTTTATAATGAATTTAACCCCACAAAATACCGACTGGTAGCATGTCTTTTATTGACAATATTTTTGGGAGTATGTTAGTAATGTAGTTGTACCGGGTAATGTGAGTCAAATGATGCAAAAAGTAAATGCTTTCTTGCATCCATACAAATACTTTGCACGGTTGAATTATAGTAACTAGAAACGACAAATTGATTTGCAACAAGAACGCTATATGTGATGACACTAATATTAACTGGGAACTTGCTTTACTCCCTTTGTGCTGTCATTAGCTTGTGTGCCCATTGCGTAGATGACAATAATGGACAGATCCGAATCTAGTAATTATTATTTTTGATCAATTCCTTGCCCACGAGAAATGATATAATTCAGCCAAATGTTCAATAGTCTATATATTGCTTGAATGACTGATAAGGTGTATTTTAAAAGTTAAAATCGATATCAGAATATAAATTTTTACCTACGCATTTGTACAAACAATAGACATTAAAAAAGGCGGCAGAAAAACCTTAATATTAAATATAAAGGGGAGAAATATTAAATATAAAACTAAAGGTATTTTGCGCGTAACATGTTCGAATTCTTCCCTATGCCTTGTTTTTGGAGTAGAACTACTACTATAGTAATGATATGAAATGTATAATCCATATTATTTTCGAAAATGTTATTTTTAATTTTTAAGCACCACATTAAGATATAACTTACGCAAATCGTTTATGTTTACTCTTTATCAGGAATGAATTTTGTCCATCCTTAGATTAAGAAAGCGGCCTTTCAGTTGGTCAACCTCAAATGTATTTTTTTCTTTCTTATGATCGACGCCTTCCAGAAAATGTTGGGTTTTTAGTTTTCTTGGTTCCGAAGGAATGGAGAGTATGGTATCCCGGAGTTATTCGAAGTACCATGTACAATAACAATTAGGCGTAAGCCACGTGTCTTCCCCACTGCGTCCGTCTGTTGTTTCTGACTGTGCTGCCGTCTCGCGCCGCGGCGCGGAATGATGGCGCTTGCAGCAGCGACCGAAGGGACGGCGAGTGATGCCTCGACTGCAGCGCGCTCCAGCGCTCGCGGAAACCGCGGCCTTCCGCCTCGCAGACGAACCAAGGACGTTGCGTCGTTATGCGTCGGTGCTCGGAAGTGACAAGCACCGGGGAAAAGAAAGATTTTCTCAGTGGGTCGTTCACCGATGCACTTGAATAATATTTACTCAGCTAATTGTGGTATCCTCTAACGGAAGTAAATTTCAGATCCACTTTCATGAATATGATTCGAAGATAGTATTATTTTAGGAAGTCGTATTCTGTTTCGAGCTCAGTTTCTTTTTTTATTTTGAAACTGAAAATAATTTTCCTCTAGAAATGAAAGTATTAATGTTGAACTTTGCATAAAGACAATGAAAATACAGATTTAACATCTTCTCCCCCGCCCATCCCGCCAGGAGAATTTTTTGGGTACGGGCCCGGCCACATTAAACGCAAAGAAAGTAATATTAATTACGAATAAAACGGAAAATCTTTTCTTTTATATGGTGGTAATCTTACGATATACTACAACCTTCCTGAATGTTGAATGGAAGATTACTGATAAAGGATAAGGAAATAGCGTGACTAGTCGCCTCAATTTATCTGGTAATCCTCCTAAGTTTTTCTTTTTCTGTCGGTCACGCGGGGCTTCGTTTGCAGACGTACAACGTGACATCTTCAGCGACACATCCAAGACGCCTCACATCGTTCTACTTCCGCATATACTTTAATTCTTAAATCTTTCTTATCCATTATTAGCATTACAAAACTAAACGCACAAAAACATTAAAATTATGTGTGTGCGATATGGAATCAAATACAAATCATTTTTGATATATTTCTATTTGTATGTGTTGTAAGTTTTTTTTATTCATTATATAAATAAGTGAATTTTTAAAACCCATGTGATAAATATTTGAATGCTTTTTTGCAAATAATAGTTAATAATATATAATATATTGAGTTTGTATTAAAAATAATGAGGAGGATCCTTACGTTGATTGGATCAATTCAGTCAAATTATTGAATACGCAGTATACAGTTCCACACTGACTGTAGACTGCAGATTCCGACTGTGCCATTTAGTCAGTAAAAGTCTGTTTAAAACCGTACCCTCTTTGTCGAAAATGGTTTTTATTATTAGGTACTTGACACTAATTGTGCTCCAATGTGGATGTATTGCTGTTCTCCTCATCTACACGGTAATCGAAATTTGTTTCAGCAAACTAATTGTTATCCAGTACTTTGATAAACATTAAGCGTCCCTTACTTTACACGAAAGTACTGGTATTCCAAAAGTACTCAGTTCTTCTCAAATTTCATTTATAAAGCGCAAAATATATTCTATTAGAGCATTTCATGGAAATATTTATTTATTGACTCGTGGATAAATTTTCCAAATAAAGTTTGGTCTTCACATGAAGCAACTTTTAAATAATTTTATAAATATTATTTTTAATAAAACTTAACATAATTAAATCCTCTTTCAAAATAAAATCTTAATAAAGTTAACCTAGTTACTTCACATATACCTGCAAACATACAGCCGTACTGCGTTGAAATTCGCAAAATTCGTATTTTTCAAAATAAAGAACTGTCAATGCATTTTTGTACCATTACTTGAAAATGTTTTCCATGTGTTTTCTGTATATTCAAGAAATTATACGTGTTTATTCGAAAGGTTTCTTCTATAGTTTTCGAAATTTGAAAGATATTCTGCCTTGAAATGTTTGAATATGAACATCCATTACATTTCCCTAAAACTAGGTTTTGATAGTTTCAATGTGTGATTGGAACTTATTTTAAGAAAACAAGACATCGATTAATGTTAGTAGTACATTACGTATTACACTTTTCGAACAAAATCCGAAAACTTCATTATACTTTGTAGATCCATTCTATTTTGTATTGTGACCAACATGACTGAATATTCATTTAAATAAACTCCGTATTTTACCTTGACCTACTAGTGAACAGGATCACAATGAGAGTAAACCATAGCTTTATGTTACGCATACATGATATGTTTTCGCATTTTTAAACGAAATGTCTGACAAAAATTAAGCTCATCTATCATTCCATTTTTTGAGCCACATCTCGCGTTCCACATCATAATCTCCGGGAATTGTCTAAACTAAATCATTTGTCGGGAGATCTATCCCTGTGCGAATATCACTATGGAACGAATGAACAAAAGGAATAAAAGAATTTCTACTAATGATGCACTTATTTACATAAAGCCATTCCTTAGCTTCCTTCTTTATCTCTGTACCAGCTTTCTTAAGTGGAGGATACCGTTTTGTTCAACAGTTAGTCCTCATTCTTTGAGAGCAGCGGTTTACGATCTTTCTTATTTCTTAGTGACATTTTAGTTATAATTAATCTGAAATCTACTTGTACGTTTTTATTACCTTTTTATACTTTTTATTTTTGTTGACCATTGTGTATTTTGAAAATAAAATATACAAACAAACCTTCATATAAAGAATTTTCAATCAACGAATGCTAAATAAGATTATTTTATAAGCATACGTTCATAAAAAAGGTGTATGTTTAAGCATTTTCTTTCTCATATTCATTGCGGGAAAATAAATAGGGAGAAAATTGGGATAGATGGATTTTCTTATAAATTTTATTTTAAAATTAAAAAGTTTATTTAGTTTCGTATTTCAAATAAAACAAATGCATCAGGTTATTGCGTATATTATGTCATCTTTACCATTCCATTTCTGAGGAAAGAATTTATTTCCCAAGAATTCGAAAACTATTACAGCTATTTTTCTCACATTTAATTAAAATGTCTGAATAAATTATGACTTTAAAAGTTGTACCATGAATGTTTGCGAAATTGAACGGCACTTCATTGTGAGCATTTCTGTCACTTCTGCTTAAAATCAATTTTTATTGGTCATTTCTTTCGTGTCAATCTTTGAAGTACATTAACCAATCAACTTTAACTTGTGTTCCTAGAATTCTTTCGTGCAACTACTGAAATGTTTCAACTAATATTAGCTTTGATATTTGGTTCCATTTTATCCATAACATTCCCACATTTTCATCGTTAATCTGAACGATTTTGAGCAGATTTTGCTGAAAATAAGGATGATGAGGTTCGAAGGACCAAATGTTTAGATGAATTAAAGAATGAGGAAGGTGGATGAGGTGTGAATTAGCACTGGTTGCCAACAAACAATTTAATATCAAGCAATATGAAAGTGGAGAAAAATAATAAAGATACCAAGCTGAATTTCCATGGTACACTGTGATGAGAGATTCGTTCCTTAAAATTCAGCTTGGATTCCGTGGGTCGATGCCAAGTTGAATGACTTAAGAGTTGATGCCCTGTTAATTTGAATTGAAGACCGATAAATTGAAGATATCTTCATGTTGCGAATAATTTCTTTAGCTGTGTCCTGGTGCAGGCTGAAGGAAGAGAGGTTGGCTTGCTTGCCGACTAATGAGAGTACTAAAGCGGAGTGAAGTTGACTCTCCAGACGGGGTTGTAAGACAGAACGTGAATGAATGCTTTCCTTGTTCAGACCCGTGTCTTTGTAGTCTGCAGGCTGCATGTGTGATTGGTCGATCGATTGCGTGACGTCACAGCTTGACCATCTATCGATTGTTTATCCAGATCGATGTCGTGAATATTACGTAATATTACGGAGGTTCTTGTACATGGTTCTGGCGAGGTAGTGCGACATCGTGGTTTACAAATATAATTAATAAATGAGTTTGTAATAAAGCCAGGTATATTATGTCCAATCATTTCATCTATTTTTTTTAACTTAAAGGCGTAAAATTTGAATGGACCTATGAGGATGGAAGAAATTTTCCACAGAAGTCCAACAATTGCGATATGTCACTCATTGTGCACAAAGCGTATATGATTCACAGATGATTCACTTATCTGATAACATAACACCAAAAATGTCAGAACAGATTTCAAGAGAAATCACACTGTGAAACTATTTTCATGGCACTCCTTACTATAATAGAAAGATTTCCAACAAAATAATTATTTAATTGTTAATGTCAAAGCACACTTGGTTTTGATTAGATATACATTTTCAAGCAAACCGTTAAAGAACACGAGTTTTCCTATAGATATTAATAAATCATATTTGTTACGAACAATGGTACTAAGACAAATTTCGTGTCGGAAATGTCACACTACCTGTATGTAGAAAATTTTTACTCTCCATGATGACAACCATTTTCTACGGTTCATGGGAAATAGTTTCAACGGTTCATGACGACCAGTTTCCACGGTATGCGTGATGTGGGCCGTATAGTTCAACATTCAAAACATAGAGATTTATTTTATCAATGGAATAATTTTATAACTCTTGTGTTTCTGCCAGATTGTTCAAAACATCCATTGATGAGTGGTGCACTCTCGAACGTTTACATCAACGCTGATAGTGGGTTCGATTTATTTCCATGATAAGTCGTGCAGCATAAAATCTTATTCACATCTGTGCAAAATTAGTAAAAATATGTAGCACTAAATTGGTGTTTATCTACCTTCCAAATACATAGTCATGCGAAAGTTGTGATTCCAGAGAAGAAAAAAGTCTTTAACCAAAATTCATTGCCACTACTGATATTTGAGCAGTCTGGGTGAAACACGAGTCAGACGCAAGAAACACAGTGTACCCTCAAATCCTGTCCCACCCCCTTTCTCCTTTCACTCCTCTCACCAAAAATGAAGTAACCCTAGTACCTTTCCCACGAGCGCGCACTGACGATGTCCGCCATTGTATCTTTGTTCTAGACGGGCCTTAGGATCTGGCGCGTGCTGCAAGTAGGTACTTTCGAGCCATGGCTCGGCGCCCGCCCTTGCCCCTTTGCACGCTGCATGAGCCTAGCCCGCCACGTCCCCCCCTCTAAGCCGCCAACACCATCACCACCCTGTCCCACCCCCTAAGTCTTTTGCCTTCACGCCTCCAGCTCGCGCTTCAACCGGCAGCCGCCGAGGCAGCACGCGCCGGAGGGCGTCCACCTATTCACTTTCACTCTCCCTTTCACTAGTGATCATCCATCCACTGTAACATTGTATTATTTACACTCGTATTTTACTTCAATACCATACACATTTTTCATTTTACACAAAACACAACTTAAAAATTAGATTTCAAAATTCTCTATTATTTTCATTTATTATGAAATCCTACTTATTTGTTAACCGCACATCCAATCATTAAATCATTTTCATTTATCGGATTCTGTGCGATTTGACAGATAATTTTCAGTTTACTCGTATTGCTATATCCGTGGCTTATTTCATCTTGTCGTATTTCCAAAAGGAATTTGTCCAATTTTATAGAGTGAAACTAAAGGTTTTCAATACAAACTTTCATAATAAACATCATGAATGATCGCAATTAACACCATGCTGACGTTAACAGACATGATATTCTCCCTTATAACCTTCTCCAGAGTGACGACATTGTTTTCAAAAGTTTTTTTGCTAACTCAAGTTCCTCTCGACTTCCCACCCCGTCCAAACGCCTTGGAAGCCTCACTGGCGGCCTCTCATTGTCAAGTGTCGCTTCATCAATGTGTGTGCATAGTTCACTGTCTCTCAGCTCTCTTCTTTTTCTTTCTGTGGCCTCTTGCTGCGTGGCTTACTCTTTGCTGCTTCGATTGTGCGGAAGTCATTAGCACGTCCAGATGTGATTCGAATTTTAACGACAGATATCGCACCGGGATGTAGCCAAGTTAGGGTCCTGGAGTCCCCTAAGCGCTTCACAAATTATACTTGATAATAAAACATTGATTGAATACACGAATCATTGGTAGACTATCGACATACCCACTTAACAAAATATGTTTACATCCTTGCATAAAACAGTTTACTTGTATGAAGATTGGAATCAAAGGAATTAAAAGCAATTATTCAAAGGATTACGTCCTTTAAAAAGTGTAAAATTACTGAATGATTTTTGCGAAGTGTAGATCTTCTGCTAACCCTTTTGATGTACCTAAGATTTCCTCTTCAGCTCTTATTTTGTGAAATTTATAAAAGCAATTTGAAAATATCTTTGTATTTGGCAAAATATTTTTTAGGTACGTGAAGTTGATATTGTGCTCATTATCTCGATCATTAGTTGCAATTGAACACACCGCCATAGCATATTGCCTTACTGATATTTTTACGTTTCCTCGACTCTTGCAGTATATTTTCTGGGTTATAATAAGTTCTTTTAGATGATAATTCTCGAAAAGAAAAAGGGTCGTTCATCATAAAGTCGTGTCCTTAAAATGGATATCCAAGTGAACTCTTTACAAAATCTTTTTATGTTATAGTAAATTATTTGAATCGCAGATATTTTTTAAAATTTTATTTATATTTTTCTACACCCGATACCTGATCACAAAGACATTACCCGGGGTGATATCTCTTGTATAATCTATCCCTCTTAAATGATACGCAGATATATGAACGGAATGACTTCCGCACAATAAATAGTCATTGCAATTTGTGGCACCATTTCTCGTTTCTTCAAAAGCTTTTCCGCTTTCGCTGTTTGTGGCTACAAAATTAGTGACTTAATACATTAGTCACGTGTATGTTTAAACGGTTAATATACATACTGTATGACAGTTCTTTCATTCCTTATGGGTAATCCTCGAATCATTCTGTGTAAATGAAAAATCAGTTATTTAACGTTAATATTTTCATTTTAATGTTCTTTTAACTTTCTTATAATAATTAATAATCTTAATGCTAATACGAGCATAAAGAGTTAACATGTTGAAATGATTCTTGGTTTCACCTTTTCCTGATCCTTAGCCATCACAATTTGCTGTCTTTTACACAAGTATCTAAACGAAATAAACACCTTTGAATTATATGAAACAAAAAAAAATTTGAACTTGAAATTTTCTCTGTTTCTAAATCGTAGGATATGTGATTCTATGTCTAAGGGTGACTTTCAATATCTAAGGGTGTATTGCTTAAATGATGAATTTAAGTACAAAAATCGGACACAAATCAATAAAAGAATGTATAAGATCACTATGTGTGCTATGTGTATCAAAACAAATCGTGAAATAGCGTAATTGTAGTGTATGCAGACACAGGAATAACCTTTGTTTACCAAAGCACTAACAGTTGATGAATATTCTTCGTTATGATGTAAAAAGTTTGCAAAACATCAGCCTCGTAATATATACATTGTTAATATATGAAATTTCGTACACTAGTGGTTACTTTCATATTTCCATTGAGCCATGTGACCTTCAGGTAAAGTTCTACACTGTTAATTTTCTAACTGAAGTATCTTATTCTGTTTAGCGCTGTTCCATTGTTCCGGTATTATAATGTATTATTTTAGCCACTTTAGAAAAATTAAGATCTGAAAATAATTGTATATAACCATGTAGAATGCTTCATTTAAAACATTCCTCTCTGCTTCGTATTGCGCATGGCAGTGCCACCTACAAAAGGAAGACCAGAACAGAAACGAGGATGAAAGACCGGACCCGCCTCTGTGAACCACAGATCGTTGAGGAGAAATCACGGATTATCAGTTCCTTGACAAGAATTAGATACTCTCTAAGTTACTATAAATGATGATAATTTATTTCTTTTGTAGAAATACTACCTAACCATTTGTTGATACTTCCTTTAAAAAGACTTCAAATTTACGATGACCCACCACGTCTGAATGATTTCCACAAACTGAGCAGTTTCCATACATTCAGATTTTGTCATCAGAGCTGAAATTGTTGGGAGGAAAACATTTACTGTCCTAAAGCATTGTCTGGTGATCAAAATTTGAAGCATATAGAGCTTAGTCACTTGATTTATAAGCTTGACTTACTATCAAATGTTGATCTGTTTTATGAAAGTTCCTGAGTAACTCAAAGGGGGTTGTTTTCTCTTCTCCCTTCAAGAATCTGGATGTATGAAATATTTTCAATTGTCAGTTCTTTTCGACCAATAGTTCCTTATATTTGTAATTATATGAACTGCGTCATTACAAATATATTATCACCTTCATAAGATGTTTTTTAAAGTTGGAATGAGATAAAAGGGATTTCATGTTCTGATTAATTCTGTTGTTTACAGTTATTATAGAAATTACTCTGAAGTTTAACTGTTGAACAAAATTAATCACTTGATGAGTTATCTTCTCAAATCATGTCTTGTGATTGATTTAACTGGGTATGACCTGGCGTCTTTAAATTAGTCAAAAGCAGAAACTATCACAAAAGTAACAACATTCTTTGCTAAATTCATACTGGTATCTTTCTTTTGAATGTGTCGATGCTAGTACTTTTTGAAACATCAACAAATGATGAGAATTCAGGATGTTTATTATGTAAAATTTGCCAAATAATAAATTCACATACTATAAATACAACTCTACGATAATACTACCCTCGCAGTACTATCGTAATTGAAGTAACATTGGGGGACACAGGATCTACGCGGTATATACAGAATGATTCAGAATTCCTATTACACAGTTATAGGTGTTGTAGAGGAGACTCAGAACAGCAATATCTGGTAATAAATCCATTTCCCGAAATGCACCGTTTGGAAAATAAACGAATTTGAGCGATGGAAGACAATACACATTGACAGAGGACGGCGTCTCGTGTCACGTGATGTCGTGTGACGTCATGTCACGTGTCCTCAGAGAACAATGCAATGAATTGTTGTGCATGTACATCAGTTTACACTGAGCGATCGAGAAAGACGGTGCATTACAAATTGGCGGAGTACACGTTTTCCGAGTGCACCGACATGTTGCTCATCTACGGTGAATGTGGACGAAATGATCGATTAGCACAACGCCTGTATCACGAACGATTTCCGGGTCGTTCCCGTCCATCAAATGCCATTTTTGCAAGATTGCAACAATGGCTTCGGAAAATCATCACCTTTAAGACTACTACAGCCGATTGTGGTCATGACCGGACGCGCCGCACTGTTGACGTGGAAGAGGAAGTCCTCCAACTGGTCGACCAGAACCCGTTGACGAGTACCCGCAACATCGCAGGTGCCGTGAGTGTATCCCAGAGCAGCGTCTGGCGAGTTCTCCATGAACAGCAACATCACTCATACCACCTCCAGAGGGTACAGGTATTGGGTCCAGCTGATTTTGCGCCACGTGCCGATTGCTGCGTATGGTTCCTACACCGTTGTTTCAACGTTCCAGACTTTCCTCGGATTATTCTTCTCACAGATGAAGCGCATTTCCCAAACGAAGGTCCGCTCAACCGTCGAAACCACATTAGGGATGACGAAACCCTAATGCCACACATAGCTATCGATTTCAACGTCGTTTCGGTATTATTCATGGTTATCTGATTGGCCCATGTATTCTACCGCCCCGTCAAACGTGTCACAGCTACTTGACCTACCTGCAAGACGTACTGATGCAGCATTTGGAGGATGTGCCATTGCATAACCGTCGGATGATGTGGTTCCAGCATGATGGCGCGCCACCCCACTTTTCACGCGACGTCCGTCAGTTCTTCACCAAATATTCGGGGACAGGTGGATAGGTCGCGATGGACTGATTCGTAGACCACCATGATCGCCCGATTTAACACCTCTGGACTTTTTTCTTGTGGGGCTACATGAAGAGAATTGTTTACGAGACCTCTGTAGAGTCACAGGACGATCTCCTTGTACGTGTAATGGCTTCATTCAGGACACTCTTAGGACTTACGGACCGTGTGTAAGTGAACAATGTTCGCAGGTACACTTTGTGCAATGAAACTCGTGGTCGCCACTTCGAGCATATGTTGTAGTTCACGCAGGTACGATATGCAGCGTATCCTTTGTTGGTTGATGCATGTGCAGCGTATCCTTTGTTGGTTGATGCATGTGCAGCGTATCTTTTGACGTTATTTCAAAGCCGTTTATTTCCGGACATGGGTTTATTACCAAATATCGCTGTCCTGAGTCGCCTCTACAAGACACACCTATAACTGTGTAATAGAAATTCTGAATCATCCTGTAGAAATATGCAATACAATACTGATATAATCGCTTATTTCTTAATACATGAAAGATTACATACGAATCATATCTTAAAAAGATAATCGTTGAAATGTTACGAAACGTATGTTTTTCAAAATTATAAATCATTCTTACCTTCGTTATTCGAAGTTATGATTAACAATTTCAAATTAGATGCAACATTGCATGCTGAACGATATGTAGTATTGCACAAAGCTTCTTCAAACCGTGGAGATCAATATTTATAATTAATCAATCACGTACACCACACATGCAGCATGGGTGTGCATGAGACTACAAACAGCATTGTCATTTTTCACTGTCTAGGCCTTTCAACTATAGGTGGCACTGCGCTAGTCATTGTGAGGTAAAATTGCTTTATGCCTTGGCAATATTTTGTTCCGTACTTAATATTACACTACTGTATACCTTGCATGTGTAGGGTGCATATATTGCTCGTGTATTTCGTTTCTTTTCCGCGAAACCCACACAATTTGGCTTATAGCCATGCAAGATGGATCATTCAATTCTAAGGCAATATATAAACGAAACATAAGCTCTCAAATATTTCCCTTCACTCGAAATTTCTATTAGCATGAAATAATTATTGGTAATTCATTATTGTACCAATGACAAATGGAAGTTAAGAAGTAAACATATATTTGTTATGTGTAAACTTAATATCAAAATCTTTCAATAAAAATGAATGATCAAATGTTCCTCATTCTACGATATATTAATAAGACAATATGTTGAATTTTGTTAGTTGAAATATATTTAAATATATTATAGGAGTAACGTACGTGTAATAAAGTAATATTGTAAAAAATATTCAGAGAACGTTTTTAAAATTTGTTTGTTCTTGTGTTTAGTTCTTGGTTTTTGCTTATTGCTCGACTTAGTTTGCTTAAGGCTTGGTATTCTACCTTGCACCCATACTTGCACATCGTTTAAAAAACCGAATTTATAAGAATACTGAGATAATTATATACGTGATGAAGTAAGTTTGCATTTAATTTTTAGACTATTTTAATGTAAAAACCACAAACTAATTGATTGTTCGTTATATTATTCCGCACACATACTCGCGCCGTAATAAATTGTGGGCTATTCCTTTGTCCTATCTACACATATTGAAAAAAAACAACATCTGGTTGCAGCATGAGCATCCAGTTATATTAAGGCGTTCTCTCAATTCGTGCTTCTTGTGTTGTCATCGATGTGGATTTAGTTCTGGAGTAAAAAAATGTAGGGTGATACTAATTTTGCGGATCTCTTGAATTATTATCTTTTAATGATCAAAAGAAGATCAGAACTAATTATATGAATGAGATCAAAATCTCCTGCATTTTTTAACTCTAATTTGTTCTCTATGTAAGATGTATGTAAATAATTGTGTTTGCTTGATTAAATAAACTAGAATGACAAGAAAGGGTTTCAGAGTCCCCAAGGCCAAAACCGTGTCACGTTCTTTTATCTTGTCTTTTCTAACTTTTGAATACAATAATAAACTCTTAATAATAGTAAGTCATTACTTTAAATTATTATGATATGATATATGGTTGTAATTGAAATAGTGGAGTTTTGTAATAGAACACTCCTGAATTATTTTCGTGAGTTTTCTAGTTTACTTTTAATAATAGAGTTTCTTAAAAAGTTTTTAGGAAAATATATTTAAAACTTGCAGAAATACTGACTAAAAGTTTCTGTTGTGTAAAAATTACCTCAACAAATAAGTTACATAAGTTTACTTTCGTTATGTATCAAAATAGAAATAAATTTTAGAATCTTTCAAAATGCCGGGAACATTTAAAAAAACTAAAAGGAAAAGCATCGTACGAAAAAATCTTGCTAATAAAATCTGCTAGAGAATAGAAATGATATTTCGAAATAAATATTATTAAGGAATATTAATGATACATATATTCACCACATGAAAAAATTCAGAGGTGTGCCATCAATAAAATATGAAACCACATCCCTAAAGCTCCAGATTGTATATAAAAGCTTCTAGAGGTTGTTTACATAGTCAAGCACAAGTTAATTTCCTGTAAATTACATAAAAGACTGGATACGTATATTTTTAACAAAATTAAAGGAACTGACTGGAACCCTCCCTTGTTAGATGGGTGTATTTGCGACCTGTTTACAAGAGTGAAAGCTTTGATCACCAGAAACTATTTCTATAATTATTTTTTAAAATACTTCTCGCCTTTTTTTCCTACACGATTCGAACATTTATAATCAACATTGTCACAGTTTCTTCAATATTAGATGTCTTACATCACATTATATTTCTCATTAAATTGAATTATTGGAACATATCTTCATTCTGACTTGATAGTTGAAGTCTCAGAATACATAAAATGTTACTTGTTCTGCTTCAAATGGCACTATGTGATGAGTTGATTTCCATTTTTTTGTGACTTTCCGTGTTGATATTTTTTTAGTTCACCAGCTTCATAGTCTCTCTGTGCTATTAAATAGAATGTTTTATGTTGTAATGAGAAGTGTTAATGAGAGTTGTGATTTTGTGAATACCCTTCGAATAGTTTGTAGTTATTCACTCATCCACGTCTAGTTACGATTCCTCAAGATTTCCCATGGCACTTTCATTGATAAAGAAAATACATGTGGGAGGGATGTAATTCTAGTTTTCTCTAAATGGTATTAAAACGTTTCGGATATCTTTAACTTTAATAAAGAAAATATTCTCATCATCTACCACTACATCACGCAGTGTGAATCTGCACTCTAAGTATAACAATGCTATCAATCTCATACTATAGACTTTTATCTATTTGCTGACCAATATTTCACGCCTTGTAGGCACGTCTGTGGGTACAAGTCATCCACGAACTGCGCCATGGAGTGAAGCTGAAGAAAGTATCGTCGCAATGTTGCCAACGTACGCCTATCGAATTCGAACTAACCCCTTATGAGATCCTCATGGACGACATTCGCTCAAGACGCTACAAACTGCGGCAAGTGATGGTGGACGGCGAGTTACCCCCACGAGTCAAAAAGGACGCGCACGCAGTCATCCTGGAATTCATCCGCAGCCGCCCGCCTCTCAGGAAGGTGAGTACTGTTTAAAGTTTTTAAATTAATTCAATGTAAAAAAGTAATTGGAGTCAGTGTAGCTCAGTAGAGCACTGAATTGATAGTAGGACGACTGCGGCTCGATCCCCGATGGGGTGTGGGACTTTTCATCACACTTCAACAGCCAGATTGATTCCCAGGCCTATTGAAAAGAGAACTCAGTAATTGCAGAGCTCTACCCTCAGTGAATCCCTTGGCACCTTCGGGACCTTTTCTTGAACGGTTTGACTTTTTCAATAAGTAATTAAATATTTGAAGTCCTTCATTCAAATGCCTTTTCTCTGATTTCGTGGGGGATGGATTTGGATTATACCGTCGTTTTTGGAACCATTATTCTGTCTAACTAAGATTTCTTCTGAAGAAACTGTGCAATAGAAATCAAGAAAACAATTCAATTTAATGAACTTAAATCAGCGCATGACTGAGTACAAATTAATGAATAATTTCGAAGTCTGATATTATTTGGATCGTCTTGTATGAAATCGGAGTCGTTATCCGTGCCCTTCTTTATTAAAGACGAAAATATAAATCGTGCATATATCACGAAAAAATGTTAAAAAATATAAAATTTGAAGTAAATAAGTAAGGAAAATGTTACTACTTTCAGTGTACTATTAACAGTTGCATTAGATTTAATGAAAAACCATAATCGATGAAAAAGGAAATTTTCCAATTAAAAGATGTATTTAATCTTTCTTAATTTAGGAGCAAAGATTAATTTTATTTTAGATTCCTTTCTTAATGTTGATAGTATGAATACTAACAAAAATCAATACCATTACAAATAGTGTTACAGTGAGATAAATGAATTTTTCACAGTCAAAACATAACATGACGGATTTGTTTTTAAAGTAAATTTTATCTTGGGTTTACCTGGAATTTTATGATGACTCAAAGCAACTTCATAATGAGAGTAATTAGAATGAACTTCCCGTAAGTGACTAATCCTAACTCTGGTGGAAATCGTCGCGGTATCTGATCGCTGATGGCAGAGATGCACTTGGCGCAACTAACCACAGCGTCATACGGTGCTATTATATCGTTATATTTCTTTGTTATGTATCTTCTTTCTATTTTTATGTATCGCTAAGAAATAAATATTAGGATGTATAAAAATGTAACTTTTATCATAAAGAAATGCATATGAAAAAGGAATATAACTTTAATCCTTCTTTATATCTCTGTTTTCAAACTCCGTGAAAACGTACCAATTTGTCTTGAAGTTTATTTTGAATGTTCTATTAATTATTTTTCACATTTCAGCGAAGATTAATTTAAAAGATCTCATTCGTTTGAAGAAACGTTCCTAAATTTTTAATAAATGTAATTCTATTAATATATTAACGTATTATTCGTAGAAAAAGTGATTAGGCAAAATACTTTGCTTTGCTTAAAGACAAAGTGTTGACTTTAAACTATTAACTTTGAAACTACTTTAAATCAATAAGCCACTACTCCTTAAACTGAGAAATAAGCAAAATTTCGAAGATTAATTCGTATTTACAGCATGTGGCATTTTCTGTTACTCTTTTGAGAAGCAAAATTTAAATTAATGTTCTTCCATTATTAAATTTTTTTATTATGTTGGAAATTTTATTAATATAATATATTCAACGATTTCAAACAGAGCTTGCTCATTCTTAAAGCAAGGTATTATTTAATTACTCAGTTAGTACATTTTGTGTATTATCTCTTTCTGGATAGTTACCGAGTACTTGAGTGAAAGTTTGTGAAGAGCACTGCCGAAACGCAAATTTTATCGTTTAGAATGGAAGTGTTACTCTACTTCAATTCATGTTTTATTGTACACATTACCTTTCATTTTTTGCACTGTAGATATGTAAACATTTCTTATTCATTGCGTTGAGCCAGCAAACCCCATCATAAAAGATACACTTATGATACTTTTTGAAGCTCCATTTTTCCTTTGTTATTGTGCTCCAGGCGTCTGAACGGAAGCTGAACCCACCGCGTTTCATGAAGGCGACGCCTCGGGAGATGCTGCTGGACAGCATCAAAAGAAGCGGCTCCCATCGTCTCAGACGATGTGAGTACCTTGTACATTTCTTCACGTTATTGCGTTTACAGAAGCTGTCTCTATACAAAAACTTTTGCAGTGGAGTTCAGAACCTCTTGAGGTAGTACACCTTAAGGCGACCCAGCGACTATTCTTATGTCTCGAATGTTTTAACGAAAAAAATATTTCGCTAAAACAGTAATACTAATGATACAACTCTAACAAACTATTATCTGGTCAAGTAAAATTTGGACTTAATATTTGAGTCAAACCAACTTGATGTTATTAACCGTCTTGGGCTCCTATGGACAAAACTTTTGAAGGGACGATTTTTAAATAAATTATTTTTATTTCTCATATACGTAGTAGAAGGTATTGTAATCGTGAAATAATTCGAAAGCGAGATTTCGACGGAAATATCCGTTTCGGCGATCCGTGATTCTGAAAAAAAAATGTTTTTTGGCATAATGTCTGTCCGTCCGTCTGTGCGCAGCGATTCTGAGTAAACAGATGAATCAATTTAATTCAGATTTCGTATTTACGGTAGAATTTACTTCTTTTTTTGACTTTAAGGTCAAAGTACATTTTTAAAATTTCACATGAGGTCAAAGTACTCTTTTGAATGTTTCTCAAAAAACGGCTCCAACGATTTTTTTAAAATTTTCTGAACGTATAGCACAATTAGTATGCATTACATCCACATTAGTGGTATTGTAGGTTTGGTATAGACGCAGAAAAATAATTTCTCTCTGCTGCACTTACATTACTGTTTCTGCTGTTTACTTTACTGTTTCAAGAAGCTTGAACAATATTTAGCAGTGTAAATGGACCAAGCTGAAGTAGAATACACTTTTCGTAAACTGAAATGAAAGACATGATAATGATAAAATACATAGAAGGACAGGAAACGCAGTGCAGATACGAAAATACATCAATTTCTGTCTTCAACGAAATTACATTTACATAATACTTTGACGATATTTATAAGACTTATATGTCGCTATATGTTTTGAAATAATATGTTACTTTCAAATTTCAAATAAAGGACAGTAATAAGTTCATCTAGCGACTTTGATCATGAATAGAGCACTGGAAGACGACCAAAATAGAGGACTACACGCCAGAAATGACCTTTCACCAGGGTCTACTCTGCTAGGCAGAGTACGACAGCGACTTAGGTCTTTACGACTCTGACAATGACCTGAAGAAGGCCACAGCATGATGGCCGAAACGTTGGTAGTTGTATCTACTAAGACACGGTTTGTCCCGGACAGACAAGTTCATAAATAGAAGTATGTTCCACACATTCGGATACAAGGTCGATGTACCGTAACTTAGCGAGGACTGTCCCTCCGCCATTTTATCTGACAATAATGATGATTGTGTCGTGACCACATTTTATTACTTACTTTGCCAGCATTTCAACGCTTAACTTTGGCAATACTATCTTAGCCATTTTAATATTGATCTTATGAATCTGTTTCTCACGAAGTAACATCATTGCTATATTGTTTTCTCAATTTGTCATTTGAAGATAGCAAAGATTATTATTGAAAAGATTGAGAAGCACACGTTGCTCTCAAATTAAATGAGCAACTATGGAACTAATCTTTACCATCCTCTGATATAAAATTAAAATTGACAGATATAATTGATGGAGATAAAGTACTTAATAATTGGTTAAAATATTAACAAAAAGACGATTTCTTTATATGCAATATTTAAGAGAATATTTTTAAACGAAAAATGATACAAATCTTCCGAATTCTCCTATTGGTAAAGGATGAATTATTATTCTCTAGAGCAATGCTTATTTCCTTTGAACCCCTAAGAATACTCCTGCCCGCGGTTGTTCACGTCACAATTCGCTCGATGAATAAAAATAGTCCTTTGAGAGATTTTTCTATCAATATGAGAGCTTGGAGTGGATTATAACTATAGTTCACTTCAATGGTGAAAGTGAATGAGAAAAAATAGTGACCTGAGAAAAATTTAATTAAGAAACATGAAAAACACTCATTCTCTGTTAGATTTTCACAAAAAAATGACACTCATTAGATTTAGTGATTAACAATATGATTTTATCAATAAATATCTAAGGGAGAATTTTGGAAAACTGTCTTAAAAAATATTTTAAATACATGTACAAGGATAAATATAAATTGAATAGTTTTCAGTTCACTAAGAACAAATTTGATCTTATATTATCTTGTTTGGGTTCGCTGATTGATTCATGTAACCTATTTCTCTTTTGTGTGATGTGCACATAAAACTAGATGCGTAGATAATAAGGTGATCTCCAACGATTTCGAGCAAATGTGGTGACGTCAAGGTAGACCCCTTATGTGTGGGAGTAAATAGACTTTGGGGTTAAATAAAGTATTTTAGTGTTATTACCTTATCATCTGACTGTAAAGACACTTGATTTAGTTAAGTTATTCGAATAATGTTTTGTATATACGTTTCTGCTTCACTATGTGTTGAAATAATAAAATAAATAGAGTTTAGATATCGTCCAATACGTTATGGTTGTCGTCTTATTGTATGATATTTACATATTAGTATTAATAATTCAAACAATAAATTTAAATATATTTGTAG
>NNCF01130996.1:160296-185520 GCA_002313205.1 Laupala kohalensis | reverse complement strand
ATATTTGTACAATGAAATATATATATATATATATATATATATATATATATATATATATATATATATATAATATGTCGATTAAAATCTTGTTCTATTTTTATATTTCAATGGAAATATACTTTTTTGGAAAGTATAATTTATAATTAAGTTATATTTTTTAAATTTTAAATACATAACAATTTAATTACTTGACCGCATTCCGGCAATATAATTATTTATTTGGTAGTGTAGTATTACAAAATAATTGAAAATAATTGGGGAAAAGTTATTTTTATTGTAGCTGCCGAAAATAGAAAAATGAATAATAAATCAATATGTTATAAATTCACCACGTGATAGATCGATTATTTATTATGCAAGTGAAGAGCCTTATAATTCTTGCTCTAAAATCAACTGTTAGTTGAAGGTAAGTTATTCGTTTTACCTTGAGAGCGAAGTGAACTTTCATCCCAGGAAAATCGAACTGGCCCCTGACTATAGCTATGAATACCATCCTGTCGCGTTCTCTGAGTTGAGGGTCACGTTTTTTTCAGGAGAGGGGACAGATTTTGATGAAAAAACAAATCAAGTAGTTACGTTCTTTGCATACAGTTTAGATTCTGAACGACGAAATAATCATGATTTATTTTTTTCCTTATCTTCCCTACTATCGCTATATGTCATATATTGTGATCGTATGAAAAAATCATTTTCAGCTGGTAATTATTTTTTAATTCGTCTTTAAGACAAAATTTGTTTATGTCGGACAACGCGATGTGAGACAGATTTCGACTATAACCAATATCATTGATACATAGTATGAGACATTACGTTGTCACGTGGATCAGAGGACAATTCATTACATATTTTTAAGATCTGGAGTATTGTATTTGCGGGAGTGTCTTTTCATTTCATAAGGCACATAAATACAAAATTCATTTGACTTATAAATATTTTAATATTTTGGTATTTGACATTCATTTCAAATTTAAATACAAAAGTCAAGATGACACTGATATAGTGCAATCATTTTTGTAGGAACTGTTCTTCAATAATCACATTTAAGATGTATAGATTGACGCATAAAACCATCTAACTTGGGAGTCAATCAAAATATTTGTATCAAACTTTGTGATCTTCTGGATACAATTATCGAGGATCTCTAAATTGTTTGGGATAATTACTAAACAGTCAGAATACATAGGGTTCTTATTAGTTCTGTTTCCTAGACCACGCTTAGTCAATACCTGATTATACATGTAATGTAAAACGTGTACAATCAGATTAAATGGTGCAATTAATCCTCAAAATATGAGTTATCTTTTCCCAATGTGTACCATGAGTTATTAAATGTTATTGGAATTTATTTTAGGTTCTAAATCGAAGATATTTCGAATTTATACTTTAACGTTTCATATTAAGAAGTTATGAAATAATATCCTACAAATTATGCGTTATACAAAAAGATAAATGGTCTGTGTTCTTACTATAAAAATATATTGTATAATTATTACAACTCAATTGACCAGGGGTCGTGAATTGAATACAATGCCGAGTTTCATTCGAATGTGAGTCTATTATGGTCAATGAAGATTGATGTTTTTCTGTCAGAAAACCTATTGTTTAAAAAGGTATTTTTACTATAAAGTAAACTTTTTTAAAGAGCCCCTTTAATTTGGATAAACTTGTTTTTTGTGTTTGATTTTTCTTTCACCCCTATTAAAACGAGGCGAAGTTATATTATCGTGCGATTAAAATGGTATTGTAATTCATAGGTATGTAATTTCTTTGCAACTTTGGAATTTTTTTAATTCTGGTGTCCTGTGATAATATACACGCTGTGTGTCTAGAGAAATGTATATGGACACTGTTGTATGTATCGGTAGCTAGAATAAATTACTTCATAGAATGGTCAATCAATTTTTGTCATTTACCCTCAGGATAGTAACTTTTTGCCTGTACTGGTATTCCTTTGAACTAAACAGCTCTCATTTTCAAACGCTCCATTTCTAGATGAATGTTACTGTGCATTCATCATTATAATATCGATCCTTCTAGTACTTTAATAAATAAAAAAAGGGATTTGTAAATAATTTCTTTAAAAGAAGATTTTTGTTCATATTCTTATATTTTGATGAAATAGTACTACCTTACCTCACGCCATATATTTAATATGGCGTGTTAATTTATTTTGTATGTTGTAGCTTCTGTGGTGACTTACAAATTCAAATTTCTTTGCAGTTAAGTACATCCTGAAGGTCAAATATAAATTAAGAAAGTCATTCTCGTTCACAGTAAAGTTTATTTCCCTATTTACGTCTTATATCTGTCCAAAGAAGTTCCACAGCAGCCCGCTGATCGCGTTTGAGTAGATACAAATGGCGTCCTCTCTTCACAATAGTTCGCGTGTCCGCCGTTAACAAGAGCTGGTGCTAGTGGACAGGATACCTAGCGCGCTCTGCGTAATCTCGCGGCGGTGTTAGGAACTAAGTGAAAAGCTAGTTCTGAGAGTATCCGAATAGCGTCTGCATGTCAGAGTGACCCTCAAGGAAACAGGAGGTCATGGCGGAGTCCTGCTGGCACGTGGACGTCGTTGACACAGATTGGTCCCGATTTACGAGCTCCTAAATTAAAGTCGCCAGGGGGTGCGAATACAGAACGAATATCATGCCTAATTGAAACCAAAGGGGATTCTTTTCGTTTCGTGATTGTTTTTTACATTTTCTGAGAACTAACACTAAAATCACTTCATAATACTGAATGTTATTAATAGTATTCTACGCATTTTTGCGTGTTTATTGGTTGCGATACAATGTTATATTGTTGTCTAAATTTGACGCAAATTATCTCCGATTAAAATGAAGGTAGAAAACTGAATGACGAAAACAAGCGAATAATTTGTGAATATCTATTTCAATTTTTGTGGCATAAGCAAGGGCAATCCGTTTTGTCTTTTCGAATAAAAGTATATTTTAGTTTTCCCACGTGAAGGATTTGCTGTTTACAAAATTCGACAGAAAGGGTAAGTAGAATAAGAAGAAAAATTTCAGAAGAAAATTTATTATTGTTTATTGTAAATGAAAATTGAATCTATTTAATGTACTTCTACTTACACTGAGGAGAAATGACAAAACATCCATTCAAACAAACCTAGCAGCAAATACGTGCGCATGGATGAATTTGATTTATAGTTCACCTATGAATATCAATGCGGATTTTAAAACATCCATTCCTTTACAAGTTAGATGTCTATACTAACATGAGAGTGCAATTTAGCGTACCCACTTAATCAGGTAATCAGTGAATGGTATGCATAAGCGATTACCCAGTTTCTCGTTTTTTATGTAAATAAGCGTAGATAACCGCATTATAAACTTATCTTAGCACACAAATCTCCGTACTAGGTACACCGTTGTTATTTGTATACCTTATTAAATTGTACCTCTCTCTATTTACTTTCTTTGGAGCAGTAGACATTCAAATTCAATTTTATAACAATTTTTTGAACAATTATCCTTGTAATATGGCAATTCTGCGAGAGGAGAAAATCAAAATAGTTTTTGGCAATCACATAAGGGGAGAAAAAGCGATTGCGAAAAGTAGCCATTTACGAATCTTACACAGGATAATATTTGCATGTTGTTACAATTTTGCGTAGTTCGATTTGCACATTCGAGGCGATCGAGTGTAAGAAAAAAAACTAATCCGAGAAATAAAAATAATTATTTGGATATTTTTAATGATTGTTTCACCTTGAAGAGAAAAATAAGTGGAGTAGAATTCTTAAGTTATCGGAAACTTTTGACGACCACTCCGAAGTAGAAATACCACTTCACCAGTCACAACAGATCGAAATTAGTTTTCAAAATTTCAAGGCTCTTGCGGAAACATTTGTTGCTCGCATAATTAAAGTCGGTATTTATATTACATGTATTTACAGGGGTGGAATTTGGAGGGGGAAATCAGAGGGTGGTGATTGCACCTTAACCGTACCGTAGTCAAAAATGTATTTCTGAGGGAATCAGGTTTCTCCCAAATTTTACATATTTTTGAAATTTAATAATTTTTTTTCCGTTGTGTAATTTACGTAATTATATAATTAAAAATGGTAAATTAACAATCTTTGTACTTATAAAGTACTTTCATTGCCACTTGTAATAAATTTTGGAAGGGGCTCAGGACACTCGAGCTCCCACCTCCTTCTGACAACGTGACTGACCCTCAATAATGGAATAGAATTAGAATAGAATATTTATTCTGTTTAGCTCAGACCATCTGATCTGTTCCTCCGCCAAACCATGCACAGATGATACACATGAAAAAAGGCGAATATACAATAATAAATAAAATTTTAATAATAATTGAAAATAAAATAAATAATACTGCAAAAATAATTACAATTACAGCTAATTGAAATTAAAGTAATACATAAAACCACGAACATTATTAGAATGACCATATTAATCAAAATTATATAGCGAATAAAATTTATTTAAACAGTTAACACAATCATGAAATTAAGGATACAAAGTTAAAACATAAAAAATACTTGATACAGTCTAATGAAAAATATGTAGTGTTGACCTATTTCATTCATAAATTAATAACACATTTTACCATATACACTTATTAAATGTATTG
Organism: Laupala kohalensis; assembly: GCA_002313205.1. Lineage (NCBI taxonomy): Eukaryota > Metazoa > Arthropoda > Insecta > Orthoptera > Trigonidiidae > Laupala > Laupala kohalensis. The sequence continues at coordinate 180,900 of NNCF01130996.1, read as the reverse complement.
TTAATCTAGCACTTCTTTGATTTTTACAATAATACGCAACAACTTATTTCCCTAACACTAATACAAATTGATTATAAATTCTATGCATTTTACATTTTTAAACAACTTTTCTGAAAAGTTAGAATCCTCCTCTAGTATTTCAAAAGAAAATAATTTATTCACGCTTGAAACTGTTTGAGAGAAGAGCAGTCTCTAACTTCATCTGTGAAATTTGTCCGTGGTATCCGTAATAGATGAGCTTCTTTCAGTCTGGATTTTGTGAGGAAATGAAATCTATTCGTCAGGCACGGTGGTGTTTGAAAATGAACTATTTTGAACAATAGATTGAGGCGATGTTTCTTGCGTCGATTGTGGAGGCGTAGTAAGTATTTTTCATTGTAATATATGGATACGCGATCTAACTTGCTGTGATTATTAATATACTGACACAAGTGTTTTGTATTAACTGAAGTGTAGCCACTAGTTTGCAGTTTATACAATTTGACACAATTCGTGTTAATTTTTTTGAATATGCTTAATTCTAAAAAAGTATGAAACTAATATAAATTAAGCCAAGTTTGAAAAATGAATTGAAGTTGTTTTATTTAATTTGATGGGTTTATAAGAACCGAATTAAGCAAACTGCAAGTAGTTTGGTATGAAAAGTTCCAGTAACATACAAATATTTAAACTACTCACATTTAAGCATTAGGAGCAGAGTATCATTCTGTTATCTAATTTGCAACATGTAAAAACTAGTCTTGAAATACTAATATTTGAAAAACAGATTTTCTGCCATGTGCTATTAACTTATTAAAAGAACACACCAAAAATCTTATTTGTGAACTTTCTCATCATATATGAACTGTGTATATGAATGGTATCGAGCAGGATTCGGAGATTAATTTGAGGATCCCATGTTTACAGTCCTCTATTACCTGGCAATTATTTTCTCATATGTTCAAAATGCGAGAGATTACCGCATGAGAAGTAGTGTTTAGTAAATAATAAAAAATGACCTAGTAAAAGATGGTTACTTATTTTAATTGATAAGTAGAATACATAAAATTGTTAAAATTATTTCCAATTTTAATGAGGTGTGAGGCAATAGTTATATTTCCCTTTCAAATCCTGTCTCACTCAAGATACCTTCCAGGACACAATAGATTCGAAATCCTTTAGTCTCTACAGACGTATGAGTAAAAAAACGAAGACGTCGTTACAACCAAATTGTTAATATTATACGAAATCGTTATTTCCTGATTCTCGCGATAAGCAGAAATGACCAGAAATTCATTGTCATGGATACTCGCTTCCAGAAGAAACTCAAGACAACGGTATTGGATGATCTATACAATCTGATTGAGATAACTACTCCTTTAAATATTACTATATTATACCAAAATTAATAAACCACCAATTTTTANAGATGTGTATAAGAGACAGTATATATATATATATATATATATATATATATATATATATAAACATCTTGATCAAGCAGTCAACATATGTTTTCATACACAACTAGCAATTCACTTCTGTAGAAGAGATTATAGCGAATGACACTTTTGTGATTGTTGATAATTATCGATAATTTATTGTACAGTATTTACGTTGTAGCTGCACCATTGACCACTGTTGTGTTAGCAACATTTAATAAAAAAATTATTAGTTTGTTTATGTAAACATTAGTGTAAGTTTGTGTTTCGGTTTCGATAAGTAAAAAGAAACTTATGTAAATTGTTTTAGTTATTATACCTAATTCAACCTACGAGAACAAGAGTTCATCATAAAACAACAGACACGATTCTTAGAACGAAAGTCCAACGTTCTAATTTTCTCCCACAGCTGCTCGTCAGTCTGTCTGTGATCCCTCTAGTGCGAGCCGAGGGTTTTCCTCAGTCCGCTTAGGTCACAGAGATTTGGCACAAATGGAAACAGGTGAGTCACAGGGGTGTCGAATGTGATGTGCAGATTCATCACGTAGGACAAACATGATGCATTTCCATTGTTTTAAAAAAGTGAAATTTAACTAATGGTACATGTATTTGGTTGTCCAACACGTATGGGATAACAATTGAGCTATTTTGCGCTATATTATTTAGAGTTTCTTGAAATTTTTGAGTGACCAGAATTCGGGTCTAATCATAAATACTTTCACGGTTGCCAAATATTTTTCATAATGAGCACAATATCATATTCTTAATTTTGTAATTGTTTCGTGTGATCGTACAAATAAAGACTTAAATTATTCGATAAAGTATTTCTTCACGTAATAATAATAATAAATTTATTGTCAAAAAACAGTACAAACTGCGTATGACCACGTTGAGAACAATAAACTAATTTCGTCTTCGGAAGCAAGCAAGGGACGATCCCATCAATTCCGATCAAGGGCCCTATGGCAGAGGCGGATTGAAAAATTTCAGCAAAAGTTCCTAGATAAGATAAAAAGTTAGCTGCGAGTTATAATACATATATAATGTCAATATGTTTGTAATTTAACGCAAATATGTTTGTAAATTTACATGTACAAGTTAATATCGAACTATAGATTATTGTGAGTATAGTGTTTAAAAATCATAAGAGTTGAAAAAAACAACACTAAATTCACGATTTATTGTTACAATAAACACGCCCCTCTACCCGAAGGAAAAAAACCCGGGCCAGGATGGGGCTACAGAATTAATGTACACAACCGTGCCAAAGTTGAGTACATTATGTAATTAGTATATTTAGTTTACACATTTATTAAAATAGGAATCGAACATAATGAAACTTCTTTAGCACTAATATAATTTCCATGTGATAAAAGTGAATTAGCTGAGACAATCTGCATCCGCTGCCATGTCCTTTGCAACACGAGTTCGAAATAGAAACATATTTCTCTCTTGTTAATGAAATGGATTATATTGTACGTTTACTATTAATTTTCCATTTTTATCTTCCATACCCAACCTGTCACAAAAAGTTTAAGAAATAAATACTTCTGTTTGGACGGTGTAATAAGATTGTATACGAAAACAGAGAAAAAGATGTTAACCAAGAGAGTACTTCCATTTAATGAGCTAGTTATTAATCAGTACAATGATAATATTTCTTTTCAATTTCATTATTTTAGGGGGTAACTACCACTCCCAAATGGCGCCCATAATAACAAATGAGTTATTTGTATTTTATTTCTTGACATTCCATTAATTTGCGAAACAATTGAAAAGAAAAAAAGCAACTTGTTTTATTATTGGAGGAACGAAATTTGTTGAACAGCAGTAAAAGAAATTGTTCAAATTTTTGTTGTTATAGAAGTAAGTCAAGATAAAAAGATTATGGAAACACATCTACAAAAGAAATTGTTATATCATTTTTAAATTGTTCTCTGTGAATTTTTGAGGCAAGTAGACTTCGTAAAAGACAGCACCGTATTAACTGATTTCAACTCTCTTATATTTTCAGAGCTATCATTTTGGTATCCTTCAAATGAAAATATTTAAAACACCATGAAATGTGAGTTAAGGATGGCTAGTAAGTGCATGAGAATAGATTAGGGATTGAGAATATTTTAGTCCGCCACTCGTGATGAGAGTGTAGCGTCAGACGGCGTCTCCCAAGAGACCCTGCTTTTTACAGGATGGCAGGCAGAGGCACCCCCTTTCATTTTTGTACTTCGTTCGTTGACATATCATGAAGAAGTAATTTATTATTTCACTCGTGTCCAATATTTTCGGTAGAGAATTAATTGAGTTGATGAACGGGAGAGGTGTGGGGCACCGCGGAAGGTCTGAGAAGTCCGACACTGTTTCTGATTCTGACAAGGTGCGCCATCTGCAGACGACCGCGGGAACCATTTCACTTCGGCATCGAGTGTTAGACGCGTGGAAACTGAAGTTCCACTAGTGATGAATGTTGGATGGATATTAGAGGAAGTATACTATACTACCTATATTATTTTTCCTTTGCAATACAGTATATACAATAAAGTATTCAAAAAAATAAACACTTCATGAATTCAATTGATTTAAAGACACTAAAGAAGGTAATATTAAATTTTCACCTTTATAAACATCATTACAGTATTTCCTTTTTAAAGCTGGTATTATTGTAACTGGGACTTTGTTCCAACAAGACAGTAACTGATCAATTCACGTACACGGAAGCCATCTGGCGGCGAAACAGAGAAACTGCTCCCCGCGCTGTCACGGCCACGTGTAGCTCGGGAGGGGATGAATGAAAGGGAGGGGTAGTGTTGGGAAGGGAGGTTTGGCGTTGGCGTCAGTATTAAGAGTTTCAAACAACAGAGCGGTAGGTCCAGGCTGCGGTAAGTGGGCGGATCACACTCGATGCTGCTGTATTTTGCTATATATTTTACCATATATTGTTTGAAACAATGATACAATCTTCTAACAGTAAATTTAATATTGTTATTTTACGATATTATAATTTTGCAATTAAAAGAACACGAAGGTATAAGTGAAAGGAATGTAAAGATTTACTAACAAATACGGAGGATTTAGGAATATTTTTAACCTGTGTAAGTTGAGATGTAAAGTTCGTGATGTGTTAATGTTAGTAAGTGACAGGGATGGTGCTGTTTAATTTCGGACTAAGATGTATGTCAAGTTGAAATAAAAGTTGTTTGATATGAGTATTTACGTACACATAAATATGGTTTAAAGAAGTTTAACTAAGTTAATTAAATAAGTAAAAAAAATGTTCTCCCACACTCATAATACGAGATATTGTATGTTGACAGTAGAAAGTTCTGGTCTACCTTTCATACTAAACCACGCTACCCATAAATTGTGAGATGAATTTGAACTAAAGTGAGGCATATTATGATGTTTTATGCATTACTTTTATATTATGTAATTATAGTAAAAATATAAGGTAACCTACAATACTGATAACTACGTATCAAAGCGTATTTATCGACAAAATTGTGTTACTACATTGCCATTATAGTGAACTGCGAATAGAATTTGGAGATGTACATTCGAATACACCGTGACCCCGACCATTGATTTTAGCAGAATTTGTTATTTTTGGATTCTCCTCATTGATTTGATTCGGTTCCTACAGAAGAAAAAGAAATTATTAAAATGTTATGTTGAAATTATTATCAACATTACTTTTTATCTATATAAAGGACAAGAACTATATTGTTAATGATTTTAATCAAGTGCAGCTGATCTAAACTAACACCCTAAACAAATGTGCTCCAAACCCGTAACTTTTTATGGACCACCGTGTTGTCCTATTGTGCGACAAAATGACCCAGAACTCGTTTATCCACCTCGTGAAAGGTGTGCAAAGAAAGTTGTTTCGCTCAGACCCAAGAACCCAATTTCGTAATAGTTAGCTGGATCTTTATTGCTGTTCATAGTCCCATTGATCAAACAACAACCTCTCTTGCAATTTCAGTGGATACGCTGAAAATAAACTCGAGCTTAATGAGCGAGTCGTGTTCAGAGCATGCGTATATGCTCTTGCGAGAGTCTGTCGTGCCTTATCCACGAGTTCTTATCACGTAATGTACTGCGTAGTCAAGTAAGTCTAGTAAGGATAGCTATTGTAAGTGAAGGAATTTCCGGTTGTTTCAGAGGAATTCACGAAATTAAACAAATGAATATTTCATATTGTCAGCACTATAAATTTAATTTAAAGATAAATTTAATTTCTAGCAATAATTAAAAATGAATAATGTTTGTGTTCACAATACAAGTAATAGTTAGTGACAGACCATTTTGTACGATTGCTTGATGTGAAAAGCATACAAAAGTCCTTTTTTCTCGGAAGAATAATGAAAAATCTAATAATTCTTGTGAAACATTTATGACGTAACCAATATTATTACTTAAAAGTTATGAGTCTTAGCGTTGGAAATTTAAAAAAACAATACAGAATCAAAATAATAACACAATAAGATTTAAATCTTAGTGTCAAAATTTTATGACTTTTTTGGGGGCGTCGAGAACTGAACTGTATGATTTTGACTTGACGAAACGAGATCGCAGCGAAGAAACGTCGTTGGAGTCGTTTGCCGGAATTACGAAAACTTCGATGAAAAGTGAACGTTTTTCTCATTTCTCTTTAAATGACCAGTTTGCGGAAACATTTTGATTTGTTTTGATTTACTACGTACAAAGTAACGAGAATCCAGTCGTGCGCCATTCTAGACAAACAAAAATTCGGGCTTTTCCAGTTGTTCGTATGGACAGGGATTTTGTACTAAAGACCCCAATTGAAAACAGAGAGAATATGTATTCTAGTTTCTTCTTTTATAAAATGGAAGAGAACTTTTAATTTAATTTTTGACAAAATTTATACTTGTAATTTTAAATTTATTACATACACCATATACTAAACTGTGTTATTTTGCACTTTATTTAACAATAAAGAGGATTGATACATATTTTTCTTCAATCTTGCACTAAGTCTGGTCGTATTCAAGTTCACATTATAAGTTTACTGTACTAAGGTTATAATTATCTTGTGAAGAGGATATTGACAGAAAAAAAATTAAGTATTGGGATAACTCATTTACCATATTACAAATTATTTTGATAGTAGATCGTGTGTACGCGTGGAATTGCGTTGAGAATTATGAAGTCCTATAGTCGGACGATTATTTCATCTAGACGTGGATGTTGGAAGAAAAAAAACTAGTGGTGCAAAACGATTACATATAATTTCTTGTATACTTTTAAAAGTCGTCTGTATATTAAGAAAAACTAACGTTACAAAAAAAAAATTAATGCTAAATGTTCACTAACATTTTAGTCATATTTGTTTAAATAGAGCTTAAACAACATTAATTTAGTACACGAAAGAAATTATTTTGTTCATGTAAGTTAAGTGATAAACTTGCAAAAGCGTTACAGAAAAAAATTGTTAGTTATGAATTTATCTGTCCGTCCACACCCATTCAAATTTAAACAGGCGGAAGGACGTCATGCTCGACCAATTCTTAGGAGTAAGGGACTCCCAAAACGGATATTTCTGTCAAAATCTAGCGATAGAACTTTTTATCGATTACGATACTTCCTCTCTACTACGTATTCGAGAAAGTCAAAGCTAATAAATTTACTTAATTATAATTTTTGAATTTTGTGTGAAAATAATTATTATTTTCGCAAAAATAGCAATCGTTCTTTAATCGCTGTTGATACCGCTTTAAAATGTTTGACATATTATGTTGTTCTTAACTCTGGCCAAAGTGACTCACGAACCATTTGATCTGCGGGAAATATGAAGTAGCTTTAGAAACAGAATTTTCAGCAATTTTCCCTGTTCTTGTTGCCTGTTTTCGCCCGAGTGACTGTTTATGACGACGAATTACGACTCGTAATGTCTCTTTCGCATGTCACTATTTAAGATACTTACACCTGTTGATTTACGGCTGTGCACACATTCACACATGTGTGTGTGCGTGTAAAATAAATCGAGCGCTTCTCTGGATTTTAACTGCTTGCTAATGAATCATGGTAACATATGTGCCCTTGAAAATTAGTTAATCTGGCATATACCAGTTGGGGATGCTAAAATTTTAATGAAACATGCCCCTTTTTATTTACTTTTCCTTTCCAATTCTTTTTTGTCTCACATGTTCCGGGAGGTTTTGAATCCTTAAAGTGATTATTCCCTCACATAATGCATACTGTGCACACCTCAATACCGCGAAGTACATTGTAAATTGAGTTCTCGACCATCTTAATAACTATTGTCATATATATTTAGACACCTTTATAATGCTTTATATGTTATTCCTTTCCTTTGTAAAGAATTTGGTATGTTCTAACGAAGTACTCTAAAATTGTCGTGTGTTACATTGTACACGTGAATCGTGTTATACACGACAATATTTGAGGAAATCTTCGCTGTCCTGGTAACTTAGATGGTTAAAGCTCTGGGCCAATTAAGCTAGATTCCTGGTCAAGAGGTAATAGAATGCAAATTAGCAGTAGGGGCGCAAGTTATATTCCTGGTCGATATTTTAGAATTTTCTGAAAAAATCATGCTTTATTTCCATTTCGTGTATGTTAAACTTAATCTATATTTATCCTTATTATAAAAGAAAAGTCGGAATTTATTGAAAGAAATTTAGTTCTTAATCTCAACATAGTTATTGATGAAGTTCTACGCGCAAATCTTCACTGAAAGGTTTAACCCGGTGTTCTTTGAGAGATCAGATATTTCTGCATCCAGGGAGAATTTTTTGACCATATGACATTTCGTTTGTCCTTGCTATTAATTGGTTATTGGGTCAACTTCAATATTCCATGTGGTCCTTATAGTCGTTATGTTACACGAACAACAGCAGAATGTGAATAAAAATTGTAATAGCTATTTCATTAGTTAATCTATATCATCGTTGTGAGCAAGATGCTAACATTTATAATCTCTAAAACTTGCTAATACCCATACCCATTAACAAGAAGCTAATATCATTAATTTTGTACTGAATCCACGTTTTACTCAATTGTATATTATAATATAAATATTTTATTTTCATAATCTCATTTGAGAAACGATCTACATTTAGTCTTACCATCTTCTTGTGTAAGTTTCAGAGACATGCAATTGATGCTACTTACGGCGAAAATAAAATTTTAAAAATATTAATTTAATCGAGGGATATTTTTGTCATTCATTGAAAATTCAAAAGGATTGTAAATCACAGAGAACATTTAGTTCGGTCCCGAATGATAAAGTCGAGTTTTGAGTTAAATGTTATCAGTACATTTCTACTAAACGCTAGTCACAATACCATTTACATTCTTATCTTTGAGATACCATGATTTGCAAATTAATTTGTGTGAAGAATTGGCCTCATCAATTTTGTAAACTCATTTTCGTAATTTTAAGCTCAATTTATGATCAAATAATCAAATTTGTAAAAAGCCATTTAGTTTTAAAATACCTGATATAAAACGGATATAAAGATAAAGCGAAAGGAAATTGAAGCACTAAAAACGTTTCTGAACTAAACGAAAGAAAAGTCGATAGATTGATTGTAAGTTTGAGAAAATGTATCTTGTTTAAGTTGAAAAGTATCTATAATCGTAATTGTTAGTGTTGGCAAATAAATTCAATTCAAGTCAGTCATTGCAAGATGTTACAAGGTTGAATAAGTTTTTTATTAATGACCATAATTGGGTCAAAAAAGCTTTTTACGACTTATATAAACCTATTCAACCTTGAAACACCTTGCTGTGATTTAATTGATCATAAGGTTGAAAACATAACACGACTTCTCAGTTATTGTTGAAATATATTTAGTTGAAAACGTTTATATTTGGTTATAACATGATATCAGTATTTATGGTATAAAACACGGTAAAATCTAAATAGATATAACAGGGGGCCATCATAATTGGATCTACAAAATTCGTAATAAGAATTTTCAATTTAATGAAAAGCAATTGTTAAAAGTATGTTGGTCTTAAATTACTTATTTTTCTTGATTATATAATGGACGTTAATGGTGTAATTAGAAACTCAATTCTGTCCGAAACTTAGTGTGGTGTATGATTTTCTGTAATGAGTGATATGATATTCCAAACGCGTAATTCCCTTATGGAATTCGTGACGTATATATTGATAAAATCGTTTGCAATATATTTTGTTGAGATTATTGTTTCAAAACTTGCTGAAATCGCTATTAAAATAAATATGAACATTATGTATTATTTCCGTTTTTGATGGTTTAAAAATAATAAATATTTACTGTAAACAAAAAATATGATGTGGAATATACTCTTATTTTATTTAAAATGTGCCCATCCACCAAATTTGGGAAATGTCCCTTCCCCAATTATTGTTTTAAATATCCCTTCAGAGAAAATTTTATGAAAGAACATTGATCGTGAGTCGTAGAGGTTCTGAAGGCGAAAGTGATTCTGCATGAGTGGTTGTCTCCGCTTGTGCTTGAATGCAACCGGAAGTTCGCTCACGCGTTATGCGTTTGACCTCGTGACCTTCCCACGCAACACGTCATGCCCTGTTCACGCCGTGTACACGTGTTCTTTTACTTCGTTTTTCTGTAGAACCCTGTCGCTGATTTACAGTGTAAAGAGAAAAATATTTGCACTCCCCTTTTTTTAACAAAATACTGAAAATAAACGTACATAAAACGAGAAGGAAAGTGTTCAAAGAAGCCTCCTAAAGGTACTTTTATTTCTGGATACTCGACTTTCCCACTTTTCATTGGTTCATGAAAAAGTGGAAAATTAAAAAAAATCCCTCAGTCAAAAAGGTTATTTACACTTTGATATGCTTGACCTATTAGACCAATGAGTGTCATCGTTTCCCGTTGAAAAGGCTGTATACCGAGTAACTGAGTCGCAGTGAATGACATGTTGTGATAGTGAGACAAAATCAGAGTGTCTCCGAAGAAAAAAGAACTATCAGGATCATCCAACTCCATTTTGAGGGCAAACATTACACTTCATTTTTAAAACAAAGATTCTAATGATCTAGACATTGGCGAGCCCTAAAATCCCAATTTAAAAAAATTCCATTTGTAAAACAACTTTATCTACGCTTCTCCCCCGCCAGATACACAGTCGAAAGACATCAAGAGGATGGAGCGACGGGAACAAATTAGGAAAGTTCAATGTACATGTGCTGTCTAATTAAGGATTGGAATCAAAACAAAGACGAGAAAGAAGTATAGAGTTCTAACAATACTGTATGAACTATATGAATCTGGACTCTACTATAGATGTGCTCGGAAGAAGTAGTATACAAGCGAGACGAATCGTAGAGAGCTGTTCGACTTCGCCAAAGAGGATCACGACAAACCAGCAGAATTTGGAAGCAATGTATTTCGCCGGCGAAAGCAAGCATAACTTATTTGGATCAGGTGGAAGGACTTTGGTGAAGCGGAGAAAAAGGGAAAAAATAAGAAGTGAAAATATGAAGAAAACAGTGACACATGGAGGAGTTCATGTAATGGTTTCGGGGTGCATGTGTTCCTCACGCGTCGGAAATTTGTCGTTTATTGACGGTATAATGAGTGCAATCATTTGTAGAGTCATAATTAACACAAAAGCGTTGATAAGGTAGGTTTCCATGACAGGTTTTAGTTCAACAAGATCATGCTCCTAAGTATGACGCTCGGAAGACGAAGCAATATTCTCACGAGATTGGACACACTTCCAAAACCACCAGATGTCAATCGTATTGAGAATTGTAGCATGCATTCAAATTCAGACTGCGGAAAAGGATCGTGTCAAATACAAATACACTACAAGCGCCATATTTTCTTTCTTAAACGATGTTACCATATCTCTTCACCGTAGAGAAAATCCTCGGGGTGTTTTTCCTGATTTATCCAAAGCTTTCGATGTCATCGATCACGGAATTCTCCTTTCCAAATTGCATTCTTTAGGTATTCGTGGACTTCCACATCAATGGCTAACTTCTTATTTAAAAGATAGATATCAACAAGTAGAAATATCCTATACTAAAAATAAAATACTTGAGCGTTGTCTTTCAGAAACAAAGCCACTTACTTGCGGAGTACCCCAAGGATCAATTCTCGGCCCTATACTCTTTTTATTGCATGTGAACGACTTGTCATCATCCACATCAGATTACAAAATGGTTCTTTTTGCTGATGACACTAATTTACTATGAAAACACGCCAACGCTCAAAATGTTTTGAATAACCTTTCGACTTGGTTCCATGCAAATCGTCTCATTGTATTCACTGACAAAACAGTGTATATGTCATTTCACAATAGTATCTTTAAATAAATCTTTATCCCATGTTTCTCTTTCTTTAAACGGAACACAATTAAAAACTGTTACGAATACAAAATTCTTAGGTCTCAAATGGAATTGTCAAATTCAAGACAACCTCAAATGGAATTGTCACGTTGACAATCTTAATTCCCAATTAAGCAAATTGTGTTACGCATTCCGAATCTTAGTTAACGCAGTTAGTCCACGTATTTCCCGTTGCGTATATTTTGCAAACGTTTACTCCAATTTACGTTAGGTCTTTACCTTCTGGGGCAATTCCGGGCAGAGTATTCAAACTTTCAGAATTCAGAAGAGGATAGTTCGGATAATTTGTAAATCTCACCCTCGAAACTCTTGTAAACCTTTATTCAAGGAATTAAATATCTTAACACTTCCCAGCATTTATATTATGAAACAGTCGTGTTTGTTAAGACCGAATTACTGAAGTGCCACCCTTGGTTTATACGAAACAGTCTCGTTCACGAACACTATACACGCAATAGTAGTAATATTCATCGCCCTAGAGTGTCAACCACTCTTTGCCAAAAAGGACCATATCATTTGGGAATCGTTATATATAATTCCCTGCCCAAGAATATAAAAGAAATTATGAGATTGAATATCTTCAAATTCGCTGTTATAAACTACCTCCTGCACCAGTGCTTCTTCAATGTAAAAGAATTTATTGATTATAATAAAAGTTAAATCGTTGTTGTACTTTATCATGCCATTGCTGTAGTACTTTTTAAATAACTTATAACAATTTCAAAAACTATATTCTTGCATGATTGTGTTGTTTTATGGCTCATATTAATTTACTTTATATGTACTCACCTTTGGCACAGTTGTGTACATTAATTCTGTAGCCTCATCCTGGCCCGGGTTTTGCTCCGGTTTTCCTTCGGGTAGATGCGGATTTCTTATACAGGTTCTCTAGGCTTTGTCTAGGGGCATGTTTATTGTAATAATAAATCGTGAATTTAGTGTTATTTCAATTCTTATGATTTTTAAACACTATACTCAGAATAATCTATAGTTCGATAATAATTTGTATATGTAAATTTTTTGCGTTAAATTACAAACATATTGACATTCTATTAGTATCATAACTCGCAGCTAACTTTTTATCTTGCCTAGGAATTTTTGCTGAAATTTTTGAATCCGTCTCTGCCATAGGGCCCTTGATCGGAATTGATGGGATGGTCCCTTGCTTGCTTCCGGTGAGTAAATTAGTTTATTGTCCTCCACGTGGTCATACGCAGTTTGTGCTGCTTTTTTTGACAATAAAGAGTATATTACAAGAAGAATGGACAATATAGAGTATTCTACAAGAAGAATGGAGTAATATTAATCCCGATATTAGAGAACCATTCGTGGAATCAATGCCTCGTCGATTACGACCAGTTATTGAAGCAGGGCTGCGTACCAAATACTGATCTACGGATATTATCTTAAGTTTCTATTACATTTGTTAGTCCTACGTGCAAATACATTTTTGGCACCAACAGAAAAGTATTTTCTAATTTTTATACCTTTAATTTGTAAGAACAGGGAAAATTTCCGACTATGTATTTTTATTGTCTCTCACAATACAATTATTTTGATTGGACCTTTTCTCTTTATTTTAATGAATTCTTCGACAATATAAGTTGAAATACTTTTTGTAGTCACTGTAGGAGGATGGTAGTGGTTCTACCGTCTACGTACGAGTTTGCAAACCTTCCGAGACCCTTTCGATTCAAATGACGTATGTATTTTATTTTTGCACCATGAAGATGAAACCAGCTAGAGATTAATAATTTAGTTGTTTCCTGAAACTTGATAATGTTTCATTATATCAAAAATGTCGTACATGTAAATAATTTTATATGAATTGAAAATAAGAACATAATTTATTCATGCATTTAAAATTTGTTAATTCGCAAATTAGAAGAGGAGACATTTGAAACTTTACTATCGTTAGTCTATAATATTTTCTGAAGAAACTTTCATCGTTTTCATTATTGACTGCCGTTACATTAAATTGAAAGAGGAGGAAGTATTGGAGTAATTTTTTTATCCGATTACTGTCTTTTTAATTTTGGAGTAGTACTCATTGGAATATAACCCAATGCTCGTCCGTGTACCTTCTATGTTGACAGTGTTAAGGGAAAGATTGTAAAATATAAACTTGGAAGAACTTATAAAAGATTCTTTATGAAGTGATGCGTGGGAGGTGATGGGTGAAGGTGATGATGTATCACTTGAAACGATATGGTAGTTCATCATGTTATTGAGAGAGGTATGAGTTTCCACTACTTGAACTAACTGAATCTCATTACGCATCAAAAACATTAATTTGTTTTATCGTATTGTACAGTTTGTTTATTTTTAGTGTAGTAGGTGGAAAATACACAAGGAGTATATTTGGATAAATAATGTGGAGTATGTCATGTGATAGTGAATTCTACCTTGTGAACTCGTTTTTTTCTTGGGTGGTATTTTAACTCGAAAAGAAAAGTGGAACTGATATCGATTCAACATTCTTTTTTCGACCTGTGTCAGGCAGAATACCTTTGATTAGAATTGTGAACCACTGCAAACAATCGGAAGCGGACGGACGTTGGGCTTTCTGTAGGCGCCTTTCTCTCTGTCCTCGGTTCAAGGACAATTGACAGGCGAAATACGTATTGCGCGAACTCGTTCAATTAGAGCGGCTGCAAAGCCCACGGGTACGGCGAGGTCACGAATTGGTCTTTGTTTAGCTTCATTTGTATCCTAGCATTTTGCTGCCTTGTGGAAAAGAATGGACTGGATTGGAGAATTCCACTCTAACCGTCAACACAAATTGAAATAACTTATACTATACATTTGGTATGCATCTGTGACATAAACGAGGAATTCATTCGAAAATTAAGTTTTCTTACACTATGAGGTTTTTTAAATCATATTATATAATCTTGTGCATCTGAAGTAATCCTACTAAAACCAGCTGAAAATATAACGAATATTTCTTTGACTTCTGCTTCACAGTTTTTGGGGCTCTATATATAGTAATTAATCTCGCGTAATTACATGCGACTCGTGATTAATTCCCTGATAACTGAGACTCGATTCGGAACTACATCCATGAAAGCACGTTTCTGCGTTTATCCTGAATCAAATGTGTTCTTCCAACGAACAAGCCAGTGGATTCCGCGATGTAAACAATGGAGGAAAAGCCTTGACTCAGTAGACAGCGGTTAAGTTATACAATAGGAAGTTATTACGCGTCGATCAACTACAAGAGTCGTTGTTTCGGCGTGAAATTGCTGGCAAATTTAAGATAAATCAATGCAAAAGGTTGAAGTTAAAAAAAGTGCGTAAAATATTTTATTTTAATATCGAGCATTGTTATTCTTCTCAATGTATAGTCAGGTAGTAAGAGTTTATGATTAATAAATATTTTGGAATTCTTTATTGGTGTTATCGTTTATTGTTTCTAAAGAAATTTTAGAAGGTCGAAACCGAAGGATTAAATTCGCTTCTGCCCTTGAAAAACGTAGAATCATTCGAGATGAGGTAAATCAATTGAATGGTTCGCGGAAGATAGATAATCAAACGTAGAAAAATGAATACCTTCAAAGGAGTCCCATATAACTGACAGAGTTTATTCCGTTTAACAAGTGTTATTAACAGTTTGTGAGGCATTTTCCGTTAGCGGGAGAGATACTGTTACTCCCACTATTTGTCATTGTGTTTTACACTCTTATTCCATGGAGCAAGCGTCTTGAGTTCTGTTGTCACAAGTGTTGGGAGTCTGCGACGCCAACAAAGACGGATGGAGGGGAGTAGGTGGGGATGGAGTGGCATGGAGGAGGGGAGTTACGCAGAAGGTCACTGCTAACATTGAGGCAGAGGTGGAGATTGTCAATTGTTCCGCCTTACGTGCTGCTGTAACTAACCGGTCACTGTCCACTCATGGACAGCTTCACCGTCCAAGCTTGGTCACTTTCCATCAACTGAGGACTGGGAGACTTGCGGGGAGGGGATAAAGGAGTTTAAAGTGATTATCATATGTCTTTCTTTTCGTTTCTGTTATGTCATTATTTGGGAGAACATAGTTCCCTCTCGCCTCCCTAATAACAGAAATGAGGTGCATATTAAAGTGCCACGCATACCATAAAATAAGTTTATTTATAAATGAGACATTTATTTTAAAGAATTATAAATAAACTAACAAAAATAGTTTATAATAAACATTTAATTTCATAAGATCGAGATCTTGTGCTTAATGAATTATAAATCATTATTGTGAATTTGTAATTAAAATCAAAGAATATTGATAATACAACTTCACCTTCATACTCAAAGGTTATAGTTTAGGGATTTTGGCAGACATGTGAAAAAGTTATTCATCAATGTCACAAATATTATAAATTTCGTTCACTGTTTTCTCTCCTTTGCTTGAACCCCTGACTCCCCCAACCTCCGCCTATGTGGGATTCCTGCACCTCTTGCGATTCGGAACCGTATCTGTGCGGAAAACCAACATTTCTCTTCCCTGTTCCTCCCTATCCAAATCTTAAGGTAATCTGGAAGAAAGGGCCTCATTTCCTCCACCTCGCCATTAGTCATTAAGTAAAGAAAAAGAACTTTAAAACTACGATATTCAAATGTTTAAGACAAAACCTTTGCGAGATAATACAAAGTGCCGCATATTTTATATGTAACCACATGAAACTCTGTATAATGTGCCAAGTGTATCTGATTTTGTATTCATTCAGAACTATCCTAGCTATCTACCTTTCCCCTTGCGATCTTCTTCCTTTTACTCGAGCGAAAGGCGATTACTACCAACTACGGGGAATGAACTGATGCTTCCGACAGCAAGAGAAAGTATAGGAGATTGAGAATGCAACAGCCATTACTCTGCTGATCAAGTAAGAAAGTGATCTTTTACTTCCTTCTCACCAAGAAAATAGCTAATAGACACGAATATTTAAAACAATACTTAAATTTCAGAGAAGTTTTAACCTATCACATGTAATTATTTCTAAAATAAGTAATTGTTAAAAACTTAGTCAAACGTTTTTTCAAAAAGAACAAATATACGAATATGATAAAATGTTGATTTAAGTGAAGAAAAATTAATTTAACGCAATATTCTATAGATATCGTAAGCATGTTATACTTCAATCTCGTCAATCAATTCAATCGTTAATCTACAAAATATTGTATGTTGATCTCGCATAAATATTTTTTGTAAGATTAGCATTTATTTTGTAAAAGATAGTTTCGTATCGACCTTAATCGGCTTTATACGATATGGTACGTTATAATCATCACTGACGTACATAATATCAGCCGTAGGATGTAACGTCGATATCGGCCATGTTTTAAGAAAAAAAAAATCGTAAATCTTTGAGTAAGATACAAATCCTTTTAAAAATTCCTCTCATCCTGAAAGGTATGTGTAAAGTGAATTACTAATTACTTCGTTGTAACGCATCTTAACTTGCGCATCACTACTCGATCCATCAAAATCAAGAAGTTTCGGAATACTTGCAAATGTAATCCGTCTTACTAAATTTCTCAATTGTCTAATACGTTCGTTCCATAAGAGGATGTGGGTGAGAAAGTGGAGGGGGGGGAGTGAGTATTTCTCTTGAAAAGCTGACGGGGAGTTCATTCATCTCCTCCATCGCCCTTGGGACTTCGGAGCGGTGTTCCGCAGCCACCCGCGCAAGAAGTTAACGAGGCGCTAAATGCGTCCCGCTCTTTCGCCCATGTTACCTTCCCGCACCTTCACTGGCCATGCTACTCTCGCAATTTGTCTCCGGAAGAACCACTCTCCTTTTCTACAAGAGATGTAGGTGGTGAACGAACTTGACTGTTCCGTTCGTTTCTACCGATCTCGCATGTGTCATTCGATTTCAATCGAAATTGCGTTTCTAATTATATAAATGTAATCGAATATGGAATGTGCCAATGTGATGTGAATTTCCTTTTAATATTTTAATTAGTGAAAATTATTCTTGTATAACTGTATGACAATAAGGAATGTTTCGTTAACATAATTTTGTTTTCGAAACTGACATTGGAAAGAATAAGAATTGTTAGTTCTCTTATTAAATAATGAAGATTATTATTTAATTTCAAAGTGCAATAATGAAGAATATTTATTTAGTTATTATTTAAGTATTACTTAATCTATTATTCTTCTCCATTTGTTGCTTTAAAAATTCATAGTAAAGTTTGTTTTTACGCAATTTTTTCTTAATTGCGTTTACTATTTATATCGTGTATATTCAACTATGTTTTTAAAAGAAAGTTTTCCAGTTCGTACTGTCACAACTTGTTTTCAAATGTATTTTGCATTCACTTATATCTGGACGTGTCGTGCTGTTAATTGTGAAATTTATGAGGATCGTCATGAATTTCGTCTATTTCACATTTAATATTGATTCCCTTCGATGTTACTGTGAATTCTCAGTCTACTTTCTCTATACTATCATTTCTTCAATTTACCAACTACGTTGACTAGAATTTAACAATTGGCATGATCTCCACTCGAGCTGACTTACGTTATACGCAATGGATTTACAAGCAGAATTCAACTGTTCCGTTAAACAAGACAATACGTGGAAATACAGTGTACAGGTTTCTTAAGGTACAGAACTGGCATACAGAATAAGTATACAGGTAAACCCATTGGGGTATATTCTGCGAGTAAAACCCGCCATATCATTACCACTGGTATTATGACCTACTTCAGTCATCCATCCAAATCCCTCGTCTCATTACTTTACTATCAATATTTACCACTAATAACAATTAGGACCCTCCCTGAAGGTGAGGATTTGGGAGTAGAGGGTGTACTGACGAAACTCTTGAAAACTCATGTTGGCAAGTCACACATTTACTTGGCAGACTACAAAGTAAACCGTTACATAAAAGTGAATTTTTTATTTAATTTATGTCAAGAAATTAAAAATTATTCAAATTGTTGATTGTTACTTACACGTTCATTTCTAGAGAAGCAAATATCTTATAGCTAATAATTCATATGATAGTCCTTAGCTAATTATGGAAGAAAACTACGGCTTGTAAATTGACGCCTGAATGTGAAATATTTGTTGGAGTTAGCAAATGTATATTCTTTATTCTTCATTCCGTGCCCAACCAAAGAATCTCCCAGTCAACTCTTCTTGAACTTGAAACCCCATTTTGATAAATGCTCCTCTGTTGGATACAAATAGTTTATTTTATTGGTTGCATATGCTCCTCTACTGAAACCTTTTCTACATCAACCCGCGGTTCCACAGGGAACGTAGTGACATCTTACCTTTCTACGGATAATGGCAGGTTCGGTTCTTCGCTCGACCAAATAGACTGAGGGTTTTCTCACATTGCTGACATATGTCTGTTCGGTACCAAGTTCCCCGGCTACCCAACGTTTCTCCTTTCCCAATGCTTTACCAGATATG
The DNA here is from genome assembly GCA_002313205.1 of Laupala kohalensis. NCBI lineage: Eukaryota > Metazoa > Arthropoda > Insecta > Orthoptera > Trigonidiidae > Laupala > Laupala kohalensis. Next base: position 161,725 of record NNCF01130996.1, on the reverse strand, counting down.
GTTGGGTGGAAGAGCATGCCGAGTGACCACTACCTCGCACCAAGTCAGCAATTAAATTACCACCATTCGTAACACAATTTCGTTCACCAATACCGTCGACAATTTTACTTGCCACAGTTTCCACTTTTCTTCTGTTAAGAATTCGCTCTTTTTCACCTTATACTTCGGTGTTTTTCTCGCATCTGTCATCCCCGTTGGCGTTGTTGCCACTTCCTCCACTTCCGAAGTGTCAGTCCAGGCCCTTCATTGATTGGTGCACCCTGTCTGGATGCAGTGACAGGAACCGCAGAGAGGGTAGCGGTGCTTCGGCGCAACACGAAACCGCACCGCGCTTACCCACGGCTACCAACATTGCTTACAAGTTACGTTCGTTAAATGGCGAGAGCGAGTGATGGTACTACGAAAGATACAAGATGAAGGAGAGAACTTGTTTATCTATTTTGATAGAAACATAGCACGAAATTAATTGTAAATTTCGTTGATTGATGTCTAAAGCGTTCTGTAGATTGTAGATAATTCCCCATCTTTCAAGAATGATTGTATGAGCACATATTATGGGATAATTACATATTGTACTAGAACAAACATAATTTAGAATGGGCAGTCATCATATATCGAAATAAATAATTGCACAGTAGAATTGATATTGATTTTGTAGCTTTTGCTTTCCTATTTTGTTCATGAGGCATTAATGTATTCGAAGAACAAAAACGACGTGAAAGGAGAAAGAATAAAATAAAATTTTAGCTCGAATGCTCTGCGTTTGTGGATAACTATTTATCAATTTCAAAACTAGAGAATTCTGTTTATTGATCCATATGCTGTAATTGAACGATTTACTTATTTTAATTACAATATCACAATTTTTATTTGCCAGTAATTTCATTTTGTTCATTTTAGTGTATTTTCCATAAATTCATATTCTAGGTTAACTTGCTCGAGTTTCGGTGTTTTTCTTTCGTGAGGATTGGCAATACTGGCTTGTAGTTTCCGCCACCATCGCCTCGACCTCCGCCGCCGTCGCCGCCACGCCGTTTGCCCGCCGCGCGCGCGCGCGTCAGTTTCTCCGCNCGGCGGCGGCGGCGATGCTGCTAGCGGTGGGCGGCGCACCGCGGGCGGTGGTGGGCACCCGTCCGCCGCCCGATTATCCGGGTGCCGCACGCGGCCGCGCCCCGCGACCGCTCTCGGATGCAGAGCTGGCCTGGGCATCGGAAGACGACGCGGATGGTGATGCCAGCGACCGGAGTGAGTGAAGTGCTCTTGTTTCTGTCTAGAAACTTCGTTTAGCAAATATACATAAATTGGAACCTAGTAATTTCTTACATTATGGGCACACGCGTGACTATGTTTACAACATGTACTACAAATTCCTCTTGACGTGTATTGTTGTAAAAACACTACGTCTTTTTTTTTTTTTTTTTTTTTTTTT
>NNCF01130996.1:66268-160285 GCA_002313205.1 Laupala kohalensis | reverse complement strand
TTTTTTTTTTTTTTTTTTTTTTTTGTATTATACAAATAACTTCACTGATTGGTTTGATGATAGAATGATTTCCGACTTTCTTGTCAGAAACAAATCTTTACTCTTGGAATAATACATCAAAGCATTTGATTTATTATTGCGATTTTAGTAGTTTCTACAATTATGCTTGATTTTAAGTGGGATGCTTTATATTGTCAGTTATTTCCTTTCCATCAAGTACAGTACGGGAAATAGTGTACATTCAATGATAATTTTGCCTTTTTTTACTGAAATACTTTCACTAAATTTCATGTGAAGTTAACTGACAACAATTCTTGACTGTTTGTTCGTATGCGTAAAATTCATTTTTTTTAGAATTGCCCGCGTAACTCAATAAGTGTAGATTGTATATTAACTAATCAAGTACACAGCAATGTTTTTCTTACAACTACTTGAAAAGAAAACGTTTTTAAGTACTTACATCATAAAAAAAATTATGTAAATAACCATAAAAAAGAATTACCAATATGTGTTTATTCTTTAGATTTAATGTGTGTGGCTGAATATGACAAATAAATCCTTCGAGAACATCTACGAAAAAAAAGTATTTTGCATTTTTATCAATAGTGTATTTAAAGGAATTTTTTAGACTTGTATAGATATATTTATAATGACGCGCTAGCAGTTTTTAACTTCCAATTACTATTTTGGGAACTTATGAGTCAATTCTAGCCGATAGTTTGTACCTACGCGAGATACAACTTGAATTGGCTTCGCGTATAAATTTATCAGAAGTGGGGTAATAAGTAAACGCATGGTATGAGAAAATAATCTTTCAAAGATACTTTAAAATATTTTAAAATCTATAAGGTATATTTTCATCCATAATTGTAACCTAAAAAAATCATGAAAAGAGTTCTGACAAAATCTTCACGAAAAGATTGTATCAAATTATCAAATAATGGATTATTCAAAAAAAAATGGAGAGAGATTCGAACATATTTCAAATCCAAACTTATCTCAAAGTGTCAAGTCACTCTATTATCAACAGCAGAGATCTATGTTTCGCCATAAGTCTTCTCTGTAGTATAGCCACCAGCCTTCTTCTGTCACTTGTAATGATTTATTTCAGCGATATCTTTTCTTTTTCTCCCGGTTGAAATGCGTGGTTCACAGGTCTTCCATCATCCTGAGTTCGTATTTTGGGATAATCTAACATTAGCATGACTTCTTGAGTTAACACACCATATTGGTCTCTGAGATATTACAGAAGTCAAATACAGGTTTCAGAAATGTGCATATTAATAACTAAATCTGAAACCGTGATAAGTTTGATAATTTTTAATAGTCATTGGAAATTTAAATAATATTTCTTCAGAGTGCAAAGAAGTATTGTGGACTGTTTTCTTCATTCTCTTTCTACCGAATGAACTTTTTAGGGAACTAAGATGATTAAATGTCTGGGACATTTTTTGGGGTATTTATGTAAGGTTTACTTATTTATGTTTAGTTATACGATTAACTTCTCATTTGCTTATACAACAAACATCGTTGTGTTGTGTACTTTTTATACTGTGAATTTTACGATGAAACAAAATTATGTGAAATAATAATGATAGTCATGTAAAAATTATAACGAAATAAAATGGGACGATACGTATTTTGAAACAAAATTGTTGAATATATCAGTCACATTATTTCCAATAGGTTCCTTGCGTGTGGAATCTATGTTCCATGTAAAAGTAAATATTTAAGCATGATTTTTTTTCTTGAACTTTAAATTATTGGTAACACGTCACTAACAGCTCGTCCTTCTCCATTGCCCACTCATCAAAAGAGGGAGCTGCGTGAAGTTATTTTTACGAAGTTGGTTGGCATAACTGATAGGTTACATTGAAGATGAGTCATTACTGACTATTTTTATTGTACTGTGACTCATTGTATTCACTAAATGAATCTTTGACACTTCAAACTCATATTGTTATCTCCTTACTCTAGAATCCTGTGATCACTTCAGTGTAAATGGCAATGTACCTTTGTGGACAAGGGCGTATGCAGGCTGGGGCAAGATGGGGCAGTTGTCCTACCTTAAGAGTTAGGGCTTATACCCAATTGTATGTATGGAACATTTAGTAAAAGAAGTTGTTTAAAAATAGTTTATTGTTTAACATTATTGTTAAATATTGGTTATTTTAAATAAATGGTGTTTGTAATGCTAGTGCGTATTATTGTATGGCATTCGATTCTTTTTGATGTAGGTTGAATTTAGGTATCGTCCCCACCTTACGTTTTGAGCTGGATACGTCCTTGATTGTGGATATCAAATATGTATGTAGCGGTATTTAATATTACGTTGATTAAAACTCCCACTGCTGAGCTTCCGTTTTCACTTGGTTATCAACATACAATGGTTGTTTGAAGGAAAGAGTCTCTAAAGAAACGGAAAAGGTTTTATTTCTTCCATACTCTAAGTGGTTTCAATCTCTTCTCAAATTTTGGTTAATTTGAGAATTGTTTGTAAATTTTGTTGTAATAATAGTGAAAATAGTCAAATGATTATAATAGAAATAGGTAAGAAATTGTAAAAATATTCTCGTTACGTAAAAGGATTCGAAAAATTTTATCAAATATTTTGCCAACTATTTTTTTTCTCTTTTCAGTATCAAATTAGTCACGATACATTTCAAGTAATTTCAAGTAATGAGGTTCTACTACACACTTTGCGATTAAATAAAACGATTGTGGAGTTGTACCACTAACATTTGGATAAGTTCATCACAAGTTGGTTTAATGTCTTAACACACACTCGAGAGATGTAATAATCTGAAGAATAAAATTTGTTCTTTGTCTTTGTAACTTATAATATAGAAATTTCGAGTTCTAATCAAAATTCTCATGTATTTCCCGACATCTATTGAAATAGATTTGTTTCCTCGTGGCTATAAACGAAGTAGAATATAAATTTACAATATTTACCTTAACATCTTAAACATAGATAGTACATAATTACTCGAACCACACGTTTTTTATTCTCTCAGTGAATGGATGCGATAGAGATGAACGAAAGGAACACTAAATTTGTTGGGTATGTAACAAGTGATTTGATAACTTGATGTATAGATATGCGTCGATGAAATATCGCTTGGAACATATTGTTTATGGTCGAGAAGAACGAAATAAATTTTTGAAACGGGAAACGCTTCAAGTTTTATTTTGTACTGAACTCATTATTTATATTTTATTAATTGAATACCTTACCGAGAAAATGCTTCAGTGACTATGTTCTAAAATTATATTTCTGTGCACGCACTTGTACGTTTTAAGAAAATTCATTGATTTTTTTACTTACCGAAGTACGGAAGTTCATGTACTTAGTTATAAAAATACAGAACATAGTAAATTATACACGCAATGTTTTACATCGAAATGTAATTTTATAACATTAACTCTTGCAACATTTTTCTGTGGAATTCTTCAGTTTTCGGGGATCAATCGTGACTCACATCCCTTAGAATTTATATTCCCTGGATCTGTAACGCTCTTTGCACTGACAATGCAGACGTCCGGCAAGTGCGACGTCGCGACAGGGGCGGCGTTGCAGATGGTGGCCGTGCGGGTGGGAAGAACAGGTTACGTTGTCTATGAGAACTGCTTTCGCGGATCGCTTCTCTGCTGTTACTTTCTCGGTAACTTCCTCCTCCGACGTCGCCGACGTCACAATCAGCGACCGCTGTGTCTACAAGAGATACTACTCCAACTCTAACTAGAATTCAGAACATTCTGAGACACACTGGTATACCTGTACCATAATATTGCCCGGCGCAGTAGTGTTTTTGGAGGTCCTCATGTTCTGGCCACACTTAAAAACACGTCGAAATTTGAGTTGTAAGATGAGTAATTATTTACTGTTATAATAAAATAAGTCTTGGATTTTATAAATTAAAATTTAATCTTTTCATTATTTTGTGACTTATTTGGGGGCCTCCTTATAAGATGGCTTCAATGTTTGAAAGCCCTTCACGTCCGTCGGGTACATCACCCCCGTGAAAAAGAGATGAAAAATACATGCGTTGTAAAACAAAGACTTTTCTTGCGAATGTTAGTAAGCGTTTAAAGACCACTGAATATGTACTTTGTATAAGGAATCAAAAATTGACAATATTGGTTGGGTTCGATGATTCACGGTACCACTTAGTGCCGGCCGCGGTGGGACGTTCCGTTTCGGTCGCGGGGTTTCTTATGTTAGCGGGCTTCATCCTGATGGCCACAGCGCCGTTAATAATTCTGCGGTTACGCTCGATACGATTATTAGAACTTTGCTGTGTTTTTTCAGCTTTCAACCAGAAGTGATAGTGCACTTTTAGTTTTTGACGGTGTCTCCCACCGCAATGTGAATTGACCGAACACGTCCAACAAGACGCGACAAAGTTAAACCATATTCTCTGAAATTATTTCTCCTTCGTATACAGAACAGTTTTGAACTTTTGCTATCCGTACTAACTTATTAATGAATATATTTATGATAAATTTTGAAATGAAATATAATGATAAATTTTAAGTACTTCTTGTAACAAGTTCATATATTTTGCTCAGTTGTTATCGATAATTTTGAATTTGATCAGTTACGTGATAATTGAAGTGAAATGGATATAAACGTTTACTCTGAATAATAGTTTATCTCAGTAAATGTTCCAACTTATTGATCATTTTTGATCATGCTCAATTGATTGAAAAATAAACACTTTTGATTGGTTAGGTGTTGCATAGTTATAACAATGTAGTGCTAATAACAATGTAACAATATAGTCACCATAGTGACTAGTATCTCATTCATCTCATATCTCATCCATCTCATATTTGGTGTCCAGTTTGTTTGGCTGCATTGCTTAAATGAAATTGGACCGGAAGTTTATTTTCGCCACGAAGTAAAGTGGGATCATCGCATTTACAAACTGGACCAACGCGGTGACTGTTCCCATTAATCTGGAGACTGACGCTGCCGGACAAAAAGCACTGAGGAACCGGCTTGTAGCATCGTGGCGCCCTCGGGCATTTGCTCCATGCCGTCGCGGAAGCAAGCGCTCACAACGGCGGATTGCTCACCTCGTTGCAAAAACCACCCCCTCTTGAAACTGCTTCCTACTCCATCACATTCACTGCAAACCGATCGTTAAAGAAATTGGTTAAGTACCCCCATGCACTGTTTTCTTAACGAAGAAAATTAATTCTGTACATTTCTTGTTTTATGAAGATATAATGCACCGTGACGAAGGTAATGATTCCAATTGTATTTACCATTCGTACTTGTACGTAATTCGAAGAATAGTCTTCCATTAAGTCCAGAATATTTATGAAGCACTACAAGTATTTCCACGTTTTTCTGTGATGTTTGGAACTACTTACTGCATGAAAGTACAGTGAACTTAGTACACCTAGATATTGTACATTTACAGCATCGGTATAGTGAATTTACTTCAAGGCATGCTAGATTTACAACAAGAAGATACTGTAATTGTGCATGAAGGTTTCGGGAGAAAATATCCAGTATTGTACTACAGCAGAACTCGCACTTTTTCCTGCTGTGATTTGACGTTCAATATGCAAAGAAAGATGTCCGACACAATTGAATATTTAAAGCTAACACTTCACGGATATTTAATGTTGCTAGTTAAGAACAATGAAATTAGCGGAGCAATACATTCACCGCCATCATTGCCAGAATGATTAAGTTTCTTCTCTTGAAGACATATATACTGTTTCATACCATTTCTTTTTAAACAATTCTTAAAAATAAAAATCGCATAGCACGCCGGAGATTCGCGTGGCAGAAACTCCTGTTTCGTAATGACTGTTTATCTGATACTTATTCCTAGGTCTGGCTGCACCGTACTTCACTTGTATGTATCAATAATAGCAATATAATTCCCTTTTCCAAACTCCCCGTCACGACAAAAACGTCACTAAATCACTTCCATGATACTTTGCGCTATTCTTGTCCTAACAAATATGTATAAATACATAATTGCTATTAAAATATACGTAGCACACTCTCACAAGCTATATTACGATATGTTGTAAAATCAAAACATTTATCGTATTCTTCTTAAAACTGTGCAATTGTACTGTCCACATAACAGTAAAAACGCTATAAAATCGCCAAGTTCTTTAAAATTACAGCAATTAGAGTTTCTAAAAATACATCAAATGTGGTAAACGTGCGGCAGATTTTTTATTGTAGACATGCTGTAAAATTACAGACAATTCTAACAGTGCACTTATTTAATTTACGTAATTAAAATTGACGTAGACAAATCAGTCATACTAATTAATTTGAATATTTTGTAATAGAATGGGTATATAGTGCACACTATAATACAGCAAGCTCATAAATAAGTGCCCCCACTTTACCAAGAGGATTATAGCAATAAGTCCGGAATTAACATTACGCAGAAAAATGTCATGTAAGAATTTCGTTTCTATCCTTGACTTTCACTTCCAGGAATACCTTGTTAAAAATGTCGAGTTTTATAAGTCAGCACAAGGCTGATGAGTCTTCATGATGGCTCTGCCATGGCTGGGCGCACAGGGGCCGTCGCCGCCGGAGGAAACGGAACGAAGACGATGGTGACGGTGGAGGTGGCGATATCCAAGACCTGGATTCCTCTGTCGGAAAGCGAAAGGCAGTTCGTGGAGTGAGAGGGGCTTGGGAGACGTGGTTGCGTGCTTTCATTGCGCTATCACTACAGTCACCATTCTGAAATTAGTATCTCCCGAATCTCTTCTATTGCCTCCAATATGACGGAGTGAAACTATCACGTTCACGTGAATCCTGTTGCGAATCGCATGGCACTTCACGGCACACCGTCAACTTTGTGCAACGTTTTAACGTAATTGCTCTCGATTTTTGTCGTTTACGTCGGCTAAGCCATCGGGGTTGCTACTACTCATATTTTTTCTTTCATTTCTCTCACGAGGAAATAATTTGATGTACTTTTAATTCGTGATGCATAAAACTCATTTATGCTTATAAGGCTCTCATCATACCATTAGGGGCAAATATTGTTTTTATTCAACTAATGTTTTTTTTACATAATTACATACATAATTTTGAACATTTTATCTAATTTCTTGAATTTATGAATATACAAATCAAAAAATCTTTTTGTTGTATTTCATTTGTCCATTATTTTAGTTGTAGTATATAATGCTATTTTCTGAGTCGTCCTTCCTCACAGTTTGGTGATTCTAAAATGCCTACGTTTTTTGTGTTACTTTCGTCACTTTCTGCATCAAAAAGGAAAGGATAGACCTGTATGATATCAGAGTTGATATCATTTAAGATGCCTCCTTGGTTGCGTGATCTTTCAAATCTTCTTATCTTCTTCCTTCCATCGATCTCAAAGTGTCGGTCTTCCCGTCCATCCGTCACTCGCTGTTTTCACGCCGTGAGATATCATGGCGACATCTCGCCCTCCGCCTCGACGCCGTTGCCGCCGCCGTTCGCGTGCGTGCATTCGCTCGTCTGCTGTTCCATCGCACGAGGCTCTCGCGATGCGCCTCAGGGAAAGTGACGAATCGCGCTGCGATAGTAATTGCCCGCACGGAAATAGCAATGGAAACGCGATAAGCAGCTACAGGCATTTCGGGGTTAAGTGAAGCAATGTGAATAATTGATAATCATAGTGATGTCGAAAAGCGACTTGCGCGAGACTTTAGCACAAACTGCTGTGTTTGTAGGAGAAACGCAAGATTTGTGTTGCCTGTTTTCTTTGAGTAATTTTTAATCTAATGCTAAAGATTAGATTTGTTTCGTTGTTTTCATAACTAAAAGATCATTAAAAATACTATGATTATTGCTCGATACTATTTGTCAGATAATTTCGTTACTGTTAAATCTTATTACTAATTATAACTTATTATAAATTAAATCTTATTATATAAAAATAATTATTTGAGAATTGGCTTCAGATCTTCGCTTAAGTTACGTAAGTGGTTTCAAAATTATCAACAACGTTACGAGTCATTACTAATTTTCAAATCGGATACCACTATCCGTTCTGAGTGGTATGAGCCTTGACAACACCGAAGAGTCTAATGAGGAGGTAGGATCGTTTGTAGAGTTGGGAACGACGCAACTGCCGTGAGAACTAACATGCGATTAGTTAATGCACGGGACCGTTGATGGCTTTCTTTTGGCCTTCATGGCGCCCTCTAAAAACCATTTTCTGTTCTCGCTCACCTAAATGAGTGTTCTTTACTCTATTTAATTACATGTAATACTTAACATAATTTTCTTTATAAAGATCGTGAAGAAATTTCCATATTTTGCGAAAGAAATCCTTTTTCTTTAAAAAAAATGTAATTTGACATTCAATGAGCATACTGTTACGTTAATGGAATATTCATTTTTTAAATAAAAATGTTAATTGATTATATCTTATATTGCTCGACATTTTATAATGAGTACATTAACAACTTACGATGATACTAATTTTCAGAAAAGAATATGTGAAGTCCAGAACAGTTCTCCTTCAATGCACTGCGACGTTAGGACGTCAAAGCTTCCAAATTAAATCAAAACAATTTGTATTGTATTGCTATGAAAATTGCAAAAAAAAGGTATTAAGTAAAGTCATGAATTGTTGAAAAATAGGGTCCCACTAAAGATTTGAGAAGAGTTCGAAGATCTCGGCTCCTAGACGACTGTTATCTTCACACACCATTAACCTCTACAGCTTTCGTTTTCTGTCAAGGTTATTTGTTGTATTTTAATTGTGTTCTCTTTGTCAATCTAGTGAGAATAGAAATTTAGTGAGGTGGAATCATTACACTACAATATTATAAGGGAAAATCTACTACTATCTACTAAATTGTAATTATCAAACATTGGCATAATTTTTGTTTAAATTATGTGATTGTAAGAGATATCAACTAAAAATGGTAAGTTAGTGATATTTAACATGTGACCTGCTGCAATTTACAAAATTACTCTGAAAAATTAACTTATTCTCGTGGTTATCGATCGTCCCTGAGTGACTGGTGTTATTTTCATATCTTACGCCACGAGAAAAACTAACACTTAATAAAATAAATATTGTAATTTGCTCTTTGAACGGGGGAAGTCAAGTTCGAGATTAACTCTAAACTTATTGAAGCTACAACTTAGCATTTTTGGGTTACATGGATAAATCATTGTTATTTGATTTTTCACTCATTGACAGTTCTATGTTGATGTAATTCTGCGACATTTATTTTTCCAGAAGTTCCCCATGAAATAAGAGAAGTGCTGGTTTTTGTTTTGCTTCATATAATTTGAATATCGATTGTTTCATCTTAATCATAAAAAATAATGTTAAAAATAAATTAGTTTAGAAATATAATCTTCGTTTCTGGATTTTCTTTCCATTCTCTTTGGTTGATTCTCTAATTCTCTTTGCAACGGATTATTCTGGACGACGAAATTTGTCTTAAGATATCTCCCTGAATGTTAGGTTCATATACTCACTCACTTAAAACGAAAACAAGATCGATAGTTTATGAATGTGAAAAATCATATACAATAGATACAGTACAATGAGAATATGTTCTCTTGCTAAATTATCCAACCATTATAATTTTTTAAGTTTTATTTCCTTACTAGAGTGAATACTTCTATTACTAAGTTTCAAATTTATTCCCACGAGAAAAATGTTTGTGTCGAGACAGTGAAGAAACACACGGCACGAACTGTAGTAAAGATTCATTTTAGATAAACTTTCACGCACTGGAGGACATTTAGATATTCTTTTATTGGTGAACTAGAGTAACAAAGTTTCATTACACATTCTGAAAATGAATCAACATAATTGTTGCAACGTCAACAGCCAGGTGAAAATTGCGACGGACCGGGACTCGAACCCGTGATCTCGCAATTTTCACCAGGCTGTTGTCGTTGCAAACAATTCTCCACTCGGAAGTTGTGAGTTAAAACATAATTGTTATTTTCTTAGTTTTACTGGATAAATATTTTAATAACTCTCTTTAGTTCCACAGAGTATTTTGTTTATCGTAGAAACATTTGCTTTCTTTCCGGATCTTCACAATTTCTTATGCAGTACAGAGATAAATGAAAAACCAGCCTCAGTAACACGTATTCTAATATCTGAAATATGTTTCTACTTAATCCGTATTCAACATAACATAATTGCACGCAATATACTTAACAACTTAATTTTATAACTAGATGGATAAACCTTATTTGAAGAGTGATGTGGCTAATTGCTTTCACATTCTTTTATTACTATGTTTACTTTCATCTGCTTTACAACCGTTTTATCTTGATATTTACCATCATATAAATTGAAAAAGTTTGTGCCCTTAAATTGTTGAAAATTTATATTTCTTTTATATATTATTTTTATTTGTATAACCATTGGGAAAATGTTTTCTTGTAATTAGCGTCCTGTAAATCTACCTTAATTAGCTTTTAAAATTATATTCAAGTGGCTTCCTTCTTGGATAACTTTCCAAATGATGAATTTTTTCTTTACTTCTCGTGTAAAAGGATATAAGACAATTAGTCAGACGCTCTGAGATACCTGCATGGTTGATACTTCATCAAGGGTCCTCCTAGTTACCCTTAGTAATGTTCTTCTTCCTTTCCTTCCTGCTTTCCACAGCTTATTCTATTCTCATCTTATAGCGCACACCTGATATGAGCAAAACTTTAATTTCCTCCTTTGCTTCCTTCCATCCTTCCGTGATCATTCTCATTCCTTCTCCCGCAGCTCAGATACCGTAACCTATCGCCTTCACCCAGTAAGCGCCGATGGCAAAGGTCAGGCAGAACAGTGTCTTGTCTATTTATAGCGTAGCTTCGCACCTCGAGTTCTTTTGCATACAGGTGATTCTTCGTATTTCATTCACAAAGAAAGTTTATAGGTAATCATGGAATGTAGTTAATATTCTCACATCCAATATAAGTTTTGACATTTTCTTCTATATAGATCGTACCCGAAAAACCTTTCCTATTTATTATAATTCTTCTCTATTTCTTAAAATACCCATTGAATCATGTCTGTATAGGAGTAATTTTTGCAAAAAGAATATACTGTTGTTTATTTACAGTGTGACATTATTTTGCAATTTTTAAAGAGCGATGGTTGTAGAGTGTACAATAACTCGAACTATCGTAATCGCGTTCCATAAATCATATCCATGACAGGAGAATGTTGAGTATTGATATCAAGTATTAACAATATAAGAACAAAATAAAAGAAACAGTCTTATTGTTTTCTTATCCCTTAAAGATGACTATTTCACATCTGAAGCAAAATATCCACGACGCACGCAGTCCATTTTTATGTTTTGCTAAATAAATAAACTTTCTAATACAGTTGTCTCCAAAATTACTTGAGATCTAAGCTTTCACTGCGAGTTATCGATGGAAAAATGTTGTGCACGTGTATGGGAAGTGGAGACAGAAAAAACTAAAGTAAATTGAACATGAATGTAATAATTAAAAATAGTAATCTTCTCGGCACATCATCCTGAGAGCTTAAATCCTCGCGAGAAAGATAACATCTGAAGCTTCGCACTCGAGATTCTAAAGGGCGCTTATGGGCTATTGGGTATGACATTTCCCTCTTGCTTCTTCTTCTTCTTCTTCTTCTTCTTCTCACTCTTCATCCCTCTCGCTTCGTTTTGCCCCGCCCTATTCCTTCTACTGACGCGTTGTTGCTCCAGTCGAGCGCGGGTGGCTGGATTCTTCAAGTGCAAGCTCCGGAAGAAAGTTCCGAAAATACTCCTTAAGCTCCCACTTCCAGCATTAATTGAGTTTTGGCTATCCAACCATGTATGACGCTTACGTGTAGAGCATTACCTGTGTTGCTCTGTATGACAAAATAGTTCGATTTATATATTATGAAAAATTATCTATTATGAATGTAGTGAAATTATGGACACGTACTTGGATTACGGTAAGTACAACTAACATTTATATATCAGTGAATATTGTTTTGAAAAAGTGACAAAATTTATTTTGGCTTCAGTAATTTATTATAAGTTAAGACTTTATTTAGATTTTCTTTATAAATAGCTTGATACATTTATTGATGAGCGCTAAGCGATATAATTTAATTAGTTTATTTATTTTTCCTTTCCAACCAGTAGGCTATTGGAATATCTTGTGTTCATTACAAATCATTAAAAGGTTTTTTTAAATTTTTTTATAATTTTTGTTTTACATATGGTTAAACTGTGTATTGAGTTCTTTGATTACATTCCAAAACGACAGTGTCCTATGGATTTTCATTTTTAAACTCAAATCTTGCGTATCGTTTAAAAAATTGAAGTGCCCTAATTTTTTCCAAGCATGTTTCATCAATATGAGATTTTAAATATAATTATGATAGTCCGGTGCTATTTTCAGCAAGACATATGTTTTGTATTCTCCTAAGGACGATCCAGATGACCATTTGAAAGTTTTTGTGCTGAGCTGATTTTCTTACATTATACATTTCTTAACTTGTCAAAATCTGTCATTTTACTACAATAGAAAGATTTTTAACATTTAAATTGAAAATACATCGCAATTACATTTATTCCTACAAGATTCATCTTTTATCTTAAATTGGTTTCTTCAAATACTTTTTATTAGAACAAAGTGTAATGAAAATTATTAAATTATAATCCAGAAAATGCCTAAATAATGATTAAATTACCAATAAAAGAATCGATTCTATAAATGGTTTTAAAAACTCTATTTTATAGTCAATATTTGTCTGAATAAATAAATTTAATGTCAAAAATGCTGTTGTATTTTGTACACGAATACGTGGAGGCCAATAAACGAATTAAATAATTAGATCACATACATTTTATTCAATAATATTTGTATTTTATTGACGTTGAATTTTTGTTTTTTAAGTGAATATTGGACAACTAAATTATTCTTTTTCTTTCATAATAANACTGCGTATGACCACGTGGAGGACAATAAACTAATTTACTCTCCGGAAGCAAGCAAGGGACCATCCCATCAATTCCGATCAAGGGCCCTAAGGCAGAGGCGGATTCAAAAATTTCAGCAAAAGTTCCTAGATAAGATAAAACGTTAGCTGCGAGTTATAATACATATATAATGTCAATATGTTTGTAATTATACGCAAATATGTTTGTAAATTTACATGTACAAGTTATTATCGAACTATAGATTATTCTGAGTATAGTGTTTAAAAATCATAAGAATTGAAAAAACAACAACACTAAATTCACGATTTATTGTTAAAATAAACTCGCCCCTAGACAAAGCCTAGAGAACCTGTATAAGAAATCCGCATCTACCCGAATGAAAAACGGAGAAAAATCCGGGCCAGGATGGGAAAAATAATTAGTTGTAACTATAAATATAATTAGTTGTAACTATTTTCGATAATTTTAACAAAAAACTTAAAAATTTTCCGTAACTCCAGGGTTATAGACTCACTATAGATTTACTTCATCAAAAGTACATATTTTATCAAATTTAAGTAGAAAACTTTGAATAATTGCTCCATGGATAACTTTCTCTTCATTCGCACGAAACCCTTTGTTGTAGGTCTGACATTAACAGGTTTACTAATTACCTTCGTAATTATCTTCTAAACGTTTATTGAGAAACGCCACAGTAGTTATACAACAGAAGCACACTTAGATCCGAACGTCAGGCTGTTTGACTTTTCATAGCTTTGTCTTGTTCTTTGCGTTGTGCCGTACTTTCAACTGCACGACTCTGCAGTCAAGAATATCGGTTTTCTTTGAATGAATATGTAACTCCGGAGAAAATAAGTCAGGAAAGGATTGCGTGGAGGTATTTTTGTGGGACAAAATATTTTGTACTTTAGGTGTATTTTATCTAGAACACGCACGTGAATCTTTATTTCGATGAAACAAATTGGAGAATAAAAAGTCAGATCAATCACCCATTTTGACCTTATTGATTTTTTAAGTCTTTTAGATTAGATTAGCAGTATATTGCGAACCATATTTATGATTAATTTAAGACGAATACAAAATAATTAAAGATCCATGTAGTTTATTATTTTGTATTTTTTCAAATGGTAAATGTGATAGTTGACACTTTTTGACAGTGTTTTCATTAATGAAACGAAAATTCTACTGTTTTCTCTCTTATAAATCTTGCTCTCTATGTTTTTTTAGTGAATTTAGTTTCAACTTTGCCTTAAGTTAAACGTTAAATTCCACTCATTGATGCTTGTGTGTGATGAGTAATTTATTATTGTTTATTATTTTCATTGAGGCATACATTGCAAAAAAAACTCTTTTAATGAAAGAAAAAAGCTGCAGAAGTCGTGATGTGGATCGTAAATAAAATGAAATTTTGAAGTACATAACTGTTGGAGTTACCGAAATATGTGACTCAGTGTTTCGAGACTCTCATTTCTGCAAACTTCATAACAGAATACCATTACATCGAAAGAAATGTTTGTTTGTTTTTACATGTTATATAGAGGGAGGAATACGAGTATATGAAGTTTTTTCAGTTTACGGAAAGTTAGAAACTTTTGCATCGGAGAAGTGCGCCGCGAACAATTCTTGTAAAGTTATCCTAACACGGTCACAAAGTATTATGCCAAGAGAAAAGGCTACAACTCAATTTCTTCTGAAGATAATGTATGAAATAAGGTTAGCAGTTTAGAATCTGTAGGACTCTTGAGACCAGTGTAACGAAAATTGGAGCTTTCTCAAAAATTTTCACATGTATAATGTATACGAATGAACTCCTTGGACCAAGTTTTAAATCACTCTCTCGATACTTTCTTATGCAAATTTACTGGGGTTTTATATTTCCAACATCTCCACTTTGAAGAAGAATTGTCGTTACGTGTCCGAAAAAGAAGATACATAATAGTTTGGAATGGAAACGGTAGGGGTCCACTCTATAACAATCCCACGCAACAAACACTGTACTACTAACCGCAGATTACTACCATTAATCTTGACAAATACATCAACGACGGATAACAAAAAATATAAATTCGTCACGTTAATGTACGTCATTCTCCTTATAAAGTGTCAAGATTCGGGCGAGTATCGCCGAAGGTTTTCAGCCGGTTCACAATAATTACAGTAACATCACAAAATGTTTTGGGAAAATCCGAAATCGACATTTTAAGGGGCAAACGGAGACTATTGAAATGTGTATCAAGCTCTAACTCATGTAGACACTTCTCATGTGCAGCTACTTCCGGACAAAATATCCGATGGTTTTATGTTAAGAGTATGTTCCATATTACCACCTTCTTCTCTATTATTTGTTCAAATTTGTGAAATAGCATATTGCTACTAACAAGTGAATAGTAAAAATAAATGAAAATAATTTTATCAATCCATGTCACTTGGAATAAAAGAATTTATTATTCATCGTTGCACAGTTCCATTTGAATGTTGTGTAGCATGTATTGCATGGTCGCGGAAACATTGTCTTCGTTGAATAGCTGTTTCCCTAAACTGCTATTGACGCGTGCACTATCTTTAGCAGTTTCGTGGGGCGAAATTCATGTCTTGGGATGCACGACGAGGGAACTGAGAGCTGGCGAGTCGATGGAGGCCGGCGTTGACCCAGCAGCCATTACGCAAATGTGCCCCCTCTATGTGGTTGCACAGAACATGGAGGAATCTAATCGATATCTCTTCAACAACATCCACCTCAGAGATGAGAAGACATTGGATGAGAAGACGATGTTTTGACGCAGACTCAAAATTGTCATTAAGGAGATAAATTAAATGAATATTTCATCGATAGGAATTCTGTCTGTACTTTTTCTGTCAATAAAGGTGTTAAAATATATTGAAAGGGAAGAAATTGCGTCAGCATGAAACCTTTCGGATGATTGATCATTTAATTCTGAATACTTGCACTGTAAAATGTAACGTAGATTTTTACATTCATTTTCCGATTATATTAGTGACCCTTCCTCTTGTCAGCTTCTTACTTTGTTTCTTAGTATGCTGGAGTTGAGTTCGAGAGTCTTTTGTTGACCTCATTGCGACAGGGAGGTGTGCCATCAGCTGAGGCGCTCTGCACCAGGGAATGGGTGGAGGTAGCAGCAGCTGGGAGCCGTATAGATCGCAAGGACCTGCAGCCCGGGCGTCACACTTTGCACCCTGATTGTGCTAGGAGCGAGAAATTTAGCGCTCCCTAGCATTGATTAATAAAATACAAGAGTATTAAAAAAAACGACAACTTCACATAATAAGAAAGTTGTTAATCAGTTTTATTTGAATGGTTCATTTGTTAATATACAGTCAAAGTATAACCATGCAAATTATTTTTATTATTTCGTTTGATACACACTTGTCGAAGTTTGTAAAAAAAAACTATCAATCTGTAGTTGGTCTGATCGATTACATCTTTACCCGATTATTTCTTTGTACGAATAAATTGGGATTGATGAACTGTATCGAAACTTGGGAAGGAATGATGCTCCTGAGTTATGTTTTTAATACTTAAAATATCAAATAACTTTTGAGCCTATTGTTATATATTTGTATTGTTACAAATAAATTGTTCCTTTTTGCATCAAGGAAATTCTGGATAGGTCTAAACACAATTATTGTAATATAGGTAAAAAAGAACGCACTTTTTATTTCTGTCCCAAGTTGGATGCAAAAATAATCGCAAAGGTTGACGTTGTGATGGCGGCCCCCGGGCGCGGTGTGGGGCAGTAGGGCGGGTCGCACGCCGCCTGTCTCGTTCTACCCCCTCAGACTCCCATTACTGCAGCCATTGCTGGCACAGCTGATGCACGATCGACCGCCAGCGCTGCTGGAGTTGAGTCGACGGCATTCACTAGAAGTGCATCAGACTATGAAGTACAAATGCGGTAACGGGTAAGATCTGCCCATTTACAGTTAAATAAATATTATTATTATTATTATCCAGATTATCCAGTATGCGAAATTACAACAGAAAGCTTCATAATCCAAAAATTGTGGATACTAGAATCGTCCCATTTCATCCCAGTTATGATAATTCTAAACATATATAGCGCTACATGATAACTTTCGATCAGGTAAAATGGCGACGAGCCGATAATCGTTCCCGAGTTCGATTCCCGGCTTATCACCATTTTCACATGACCGAAAGTTATCACATATCTCCTCCGTGTAAGAACACGGAAGAAATATATGAATTTGTGTCGCTATTTCAGTATGAAACTGGAATCCTTTCTCATACAGGCAACGTTTATTGTAACAACAATCACTCAAAATCTGTTGACCTACAAAATGTTTTAGAATAAAGATTGTATTAGAATTGTGGTCGGTTTCTAAAATCCCAGGTGACGCTACTCACCACTTGATGATTCCATGAAGAGCACATCATGTAAGTAGTTCGTAAACTACCTCCCAGGTGACTCGATTTACGACTCTCTAAACGTTTATTTATAAGCTTGTTATCTTATTAACCTAGTGGCGTGTACAGTGGTTATCCAGTATTTTTGTTACCTTAAAAGCAAAACTGAATCATCTCTGTGCATGCCATTCACTTCCTTCATAACACGATAGGCCCATTGATTGGTATTCATGTTAGCAAGACAGTGAAATCTTCGCACGGAACCATTAGTATTCATGAATTACGCAGATATAGCATATACGTATATGTTATTGATTTCCCGTGATTGCTCATAGTAATGCGAAAAAAAATTGGTTTACCTTTTACGCAGATAAATCTCTATCTTCATTTAAAAAATGTATTCCTATTTGTTGATTTTCCTATTACGCTTTGATAAGATGAAAGAAGTTATGACTGTTTTTACCTAAACTTCATGTTTACGTCGCACATATTAAAAAAATGATGTATTCTATCGAAAGAAATTATGAGTAAAGCTATTAATATACTTAACATTCGCAAGAAATCTGAGTCTAGTTTCATTAACTAACTTTGAAATATACGGAGTAATTAGTAACATATATAACATTCACAGGATTCCAATGAGAAAATGGGTAGTACTTACGAATCAAATATATCTCCTTACATCGATTTTCGATTTTTCAAAGCTTCCCAAATCATTTTTCCATTTCACGGCACTGTATTGTATTACTAAAAAATGAAATACTGATTATTTTATCACCGCCACTCTTTTATCACTGTCACAAAATCAGAAGAGTGGGACTAGTTTCTAAAGTTGTCATGTAATATCACTAATTATTTTTGTTTACAAATTGTTTCAAGATTACACTCTGCAAGAAGCTTTAGAAGCTATCGGTTTTTGTGAGAGCACTGCGCCAAGAGAAATGGCTAAGCCAGGTGACTGCGGACTAACCCACGAACAACGCGCCAGGCCGCACCGGTGGCTGCTCCTATCATTTGTCCAATGCCGCATTGCAGTCTCCTTTTTCGTACACTTCGTCCTTTTCTTCAATCCTTCCTCCATTACCTCTTTTATCTCCATCCGCTTGGGAGAAGTGTAAGGCCCTACCTTGAATCTTGCTCATACTTTAATGAAAATGTTCGTGTTATTTTCATATTGGAGATGAGAGCTTGCTGTATGGTTTAAGGGAGCAATGCGTATTTTAGAGTTAAATATTCGGTGAAAGTCAATATACGACTCACAATTTATTTCTTGTATGAAGAATATAAGAACATGGAAGCAACCAACTTCGTAATATTCTTTTTCTTTTGGTGTTCCTGAGTTATGTCTATCCAATTTTCGTTAAATTGACAGATTTCTTGGCACCCTGCCCATTAATCATCTGCACTTCGCAACTGCATATCACAGACTGATGTATTGTAATAGTAATGATAAAAGAATTAACAATTTCACAGTACAATTAGATAAGTTTTTCTTTTATCACCATATATATCAGATGATGTGTACGTCTTAAGAATATTCTTCCGTATTTACTGATAAACAAAAATTCGAGGAGAAAAACATTTTTTAAGAAAAAGACTTCCATTATTTGGTAATATTTATTGCTTATATTTGTAACTAATAGTCGATGAATCTAAAAATGGAACAAAGAAAAAAAAACTAATATCAACAGGTTTTTCGAGAAAGTAGTATCGTTCTTGAACGTGTTTCTATTTCACCTATTTGATTTTTTTCTCTAAGGCCGTACTAAATATAAATGCCATTAAATTAGTCCTCGCTTATATCAGTTTGTAAATATTGTGTTCCCGCATCAAGAGTCCAGCAGTTTTTTTACGTAACTCTGATGTTTGTCTGAAATCTTCTTTACCTATCCTTTAACTTGTGATTATTCGCCTCTCACTCTTCTATCCACGTCTCCGCTGACTGAACAGAACGATCAAAAGTTCTGAGAACGCTCTCATTGATAGCCTTTACCGAGATGGCCTTTGTTTCTGTGAATGCAACCTGCGTTGCAAACTAGAAGAGATAGCATTCGATCAAAGGAGAAATTGGATACCAAAGAGATTTTGAGCTTTTTATAGATTATTCTACTCCACCATCTATGGAAGACCCAAGCGTTTTAGTTTTTTACCGATTTTGTTCAGAATAAAAATTCTACTCTGTCCAGTTAAAAACGATGGGTTGAAGCATAATGAACTTAGCTCATGAATCAAAGAGTGTTGATCTCAAAAGTATTATAGTTATTTTATGTAATCCATTATTTCATAATTATTATGAATAAGAATTATTTGAACAGGTATTGAACTTTTTCTTTATCTGTCGAAATGTTGCTTATTTACGAATTTACTATTTTACCTGTCATTCAATATTTCATTCTTTTTTGCTTTTGAAACTTTTTTCATGTTGAAAATTCAATTAATAAAGTGACTGACGCGGTTCTTGTTTTAGACATTTGTTATCTACATGTGCAAATCTAAAATTTTCAGCAATAAACATTTACCAAGCTTCATCATCTAAATCCCATCAGAAACTCATTACTTCCCTCTTTTCCTCGAAACCCTTACACCATTCGCATGTATTTCATTGCATTTCTTTTCATTTAATTTCTCACCGCTTAATTAATTCTCTCCCTTTGCGCCTGGGATACGCACAAAACCATTCACCTACTTGTGGGAACAGCGTCGGCGTATACGTCACGCTCGAGGTGCGGATCGATACTCGTTTCGAGGCCAGACTCGCGGTAGACATTTTGTTTCGGTTGCGTGGGATGTTTTTTGTCGGAGGGTTGTGACTAAAATCCAGCGTCGGCACGGAAGGGCAAAGAGAGTGATTACGGAAGTGTTTCGCTGGAACAACGCAAGAGAATGAACGATGCTACGAGAACAGTTATCCACGGGGATGAGAACACGGAGTAAACCTGTGAGAGATGCTGTTCGCATGACCCTGACCCGCCGCTGTGCGAAGCGATATGGCTGTGTGTGCGGGAGGACATAGGTTGCGTGGAGTGGCAAAGGGAGGACGAAACGAGGTCGATCGCAGATGAGGGTGTGTCCTCCTACGCACGCGTACAGCGTTTCCGTGGACACTGCGTAAATATACATCATTCACGCTCGCCTCCGACGTTTTTGACAGCCGCTGCTGGAAAATTATACAAGGTATCGTTCCGCAGACTACGGACGCTTGAACTACTTTTCACTTGCTAACCGTTGGCACCACTAGTTCCACCTCTGTAGGTATTCGTTTCCGCTTTATCAAAATTGGTGCTTCAACAAAAGCACGTAGCTTATTTTGCGCATTTGAGAATGGTGAAAGAAAAGAAAAAAGGAAAGAAGGTTGTGGATAATACAAATGATAGAAACTGGGAAATTTAACAACAGGGACTGGATTAGCTTCTTAAAGAGACAACTAGAATATGACAGCTTTCAGGAATATATGGAACAGATATATTCGATGGGAGTTCAAAGCGGAGAAAACATGGAGACATGACGATACAGGGACCGCGAGGGCAAGAAAGGACCGAAAAGACAACAGAGGCACACGACAATTAAACTATGTTCAACAATGAGGAAAATAGAAAAGATAATCCATATTTTACATCACTCGAAGAACAAGTCATATTTATTTAGTAGCTTTGTAAATTGTATTCCAATGATGGAATCAAAACGGAAGAATTGGTGAACATAATAAGTGGGGAAGGATGATTTCCAGAATAAAAAACTCTTCAGTTTTTCCTCGAATGGAGAAAAGAAGACTCAAAAGAAATCATAGGTGGAGTCTACAACAAGTTGGTACCTTAAGTGAATCTTTGAAAATGTGGAGAAATACGTTTCAGTTCTTTTATCATCGGAGCCTAAATTGTTTGATCTTTCCCTATTATTTCTGAAACTTCACCAATGAAACTATAAAAAAACGTCGTGTAAATTAAATGGCTACTTGTACGCGTCTCATTAATCGGTGTTCATGAAAAATTCAGCTGGAACCTCCGACATGTTTCATCAGGAAAGTTTTGACGAAATTATATTAAACAAAAAAACAAACAATATTTACGAGAGATATAAATGTATGTACCAAAAAGATATTCGTAATTGGGAAATCCATATGGAATAAAAGGAATGAGTTCAACATAAATTCTTCGTCTGCGTCGAATTAGAACTGAGAGAGCAACATCCTTTTATTTCTCCTGTTTGTGATAGAACGTTTTCTAGTTCGTCTTTATGTCCTTGTATTTATTTACATTATTGTACAAAGAGATTTTCGTTTATCGTATAATTAGAATAAGTATTATTTATGCTTATTGTAGTTTTCCATATTTTTACTCCTCCTGTGAATATTACGATTTCATCCAAACATGACTGTTCGGAACAACAAGAGTGCAACATACGTTTATGTACTTTTACACTGTTTATGATTTTTCAATTACCGAAATGAGGTTTGTGTTATATCTGCACAGTTCACTCAAGAGTAATTGTTTACAAATTCAATTCTTTTGCCAATCGCAAACGATTGAGATTCAAACAGTATTTAGTTAATTATTTGATGTTTAGTAATTATGTCAGTGGTCATTTTTGTACTGCAACTCAACATGATGAAATTAAAAATCATTCAATGTAGAATCGATGGTGTAAGAGGGATGTACATTTAAGACTTGACATCTGTCTGGGGGTTCATTGAAGTGAGAACCAAGTAAAATACACGTCCCCAATTGTCAGGTGAATTTCTCTGCTTATATCTCTTTTGAAAAAAAAAGGAATTGTATCCACCACAGACACCTTTCTCTCCTTCTTGTTCCTCAGTGCCCGCGTCACGTT
This sequence comes from Laupala kohalensis, assembly GCA_002313205.1. Lineage (NCBI taxonomy): Eukaryota > Metazoa > Arthropoda > Insecta > Orthoptera > Trigonidiidae > Laupala > Laupala kohalensis. The sequence goes on along the minus strand of NNCF01130996.1, from coordinate 138,144 downwards.
TTTCACGCGCCTGTATGCAGAGAAAGAGATTTAACAGATTCCGAGAAACTCATTGTGGAGCCGTGAAGCTCATTCTCATTATTTTCGAACAAAAAACAGGAAGCATTGCTTAAGTCCTATGGGTCCTAAATCTGTTAAATATCATGCTATTCTTGCGTGAAAATTCTTGCAATTAAAATGTAAATTATTCCTAAATATTCATGAACCATTATCTGGGCCTCTGAATTTATTTCTTCTCATTTTTCATGATTTCTAAACGGGAAATTTGTATAATGTTTTCAATCTACCTTGATACAGTTTATTTTCTGAACTTTCAAATTGATGTTAACGATGATGATGAAATTATGAATTAATGATACATCTTCATACATATGGTTGAGTATCCGGGAGAGTTTTAAATTCTCATCAGTAGTTAAGGAATTTGTAGTTGAAATGCTTCATTGTTCATTTTATAAAATATCTACCTGTACCAACCTCTGATATATAAAATCGCTACAATCTCTTAATACATGACAATAATTTTTATTTATCTACTCAAATCACTTAATTTTCCCGCCTGTGGGTGACTCCTATTGCAGGGAATAAAAATGTGTATTACTTTTATTATTTGTGTTATTAGTTTCCTAGAGTTCTCTTCACTTATACATTACGTAATTACAAGAACACAACAAACGTATTTTAAGAAAAGGAAAATATCTGATATCCATGTGTGAAAACTTTAAACTTTTTTTCAAATGTAAACTTTCTTGCTTTGACATAGGAGTTTTATTTAACATTTGATTGGTACTAACTTGACAAACTCTCCTCCCAACAAAAATCCCTTACTTTCAATACTCCTACTGGACTTTACTTCAGGACGGAGACTATTGTAAAATCGTTGATCCATATACCTTATCAGTAACACTTTCAAAGTGAAAAGTACTTTCACAATATGCGTTCCTCAATAGAAATGCACAAAGTAACTGAATGTCTTATTGATTTCCTTGGTGTTTGGTAGAGCGCTTTCTATGATTCCTGAAACGTTTCTCGTTTCGGGTGAACTTTCTTTAGACAAGGTCCGTTGAAAAGGTTAAGAATCGTCAATTAAATGGGACGAGGATATGGAAGAAAATCAATGAAATACACAAGAACACCCTGGAAATCGTTCGTACGATCCAGTTTTAACTGTGTACTGATAATTAAGTATACAGTTAAAATGAAGCGAACTTAAACAAATATACCATTGTTAGAATGTTGAGATTTTTACTGCATAAACCCATAGAAGGTATGTTTATTAATCTCGGATAGTTCCTTAACATAGAACAGTAATGTTTTGTTACTTACACCACCATAAGCAATAGTTTTGTGAGATAATATCCAATTTCCTATAACGTTATTCATAAAGATATATCTTTTATTGTCGAAGCTGTATTGTGTTGATGAAGCAACCCCTGCACCTTGGAAATATTTAAAAACTAAGTATAGGAACTAATGTCATGTAATGATGCGAATCAGAAAAGTCAGAGTTCTACTGCTAAATGAATTTTGTTACATTTTAGTAAAAAATAGGGTTACAATAGGACAGAAAGAATATATTTATCTTTAATATTAAATATTTGGGAGTAGGTACAGATTCCATCTGCAGTGCGGAAGAGGTATCTCATTCTGCTTGCATACCTAAACCCCCTGCCATTAAATGTCATTAGCACATTGACATACATGTGTCCCCTTGGAGATTGTCTACTTACTTTTAGAGGCAGATAGGGGAGGGGGTATTATATTTTTATGGCGTTTCTGTTCGACCAATAATAGGTAAAATAAACCTTACATTCAAGGGATTCGTAACTATATAATAAACAATTGTAACTTTAAAAAATATTTAACTATTAAAAGGAAACATCTTTTCCCAAATAATTTTTTCAGATGACCTCTTATTATATTTACATTATTTCTTAGTTCTAGCGAAGTGGATGAGCAAGCAAATTTAGGATTAAGACATTAAAAGTGGAATTTTTGACTAGCAAGAATTCGTTTTAAAATGAGAGACAAATGAAGATACACAGTATGAGATCAAACAAAATGTTTAGAATGTGTGAAAGCAACAAACTGAACCGACAGTACAAGAAAAAAATCACAAAAAAAATACTAAACAAAGAAATTAATTGCTCTCTATATACGACATACAGAAAATAATGTAAAGTTAATACGGAATGAAAGACAAAATATCATCTACCATCGACATACCCGCACACAAGAGAACGAGAGAAATATTGGCACATTCACAATCAAATGGATTCATATATCAGAAGAAATGATTATTGTGTGTTTGATCTGTTTTCATATTTATTTTGTTTTGTTATGCCAGGAATTACCGGCTTCCACGCGATAATTTATTACACCAATCAAACACCCGTCAATTCTCCCGAAGTAGGTCGAGTTAAATTCATATATGATTTACCTGAATTTTCAATGGACGTCAATATTAATCATTATTGTAATATATGTTCAATTTTCTATCCACATGCTTCAATAAGACTAAGGAATTGTTTTCAAAATAAGAAGAAGCATTTTTCTTGTATCTGGCACATGGAAAATTTTATTAGTAAAGAATGTTTTTGAACTAGCTCTACTTTCTCTCGATGCCATAATATGACAGGTTCAAATGTTTATGTCTAGAAAGTGAAATAAAGAATTGGTTTCTATTTTCAAGAACTAAACTTGCGCGCGTCTACCGGTCTGCGGTAACCGACAGAAAATGCTAGGGATCTGCGGTTGTTTCTGTTGATTGGCAACCTTGGAGAAATCCCTGCAACATAGTGTGCTTATTGGTATTTGCTCTGTGTTCATATATCTTTAAGGCATCCACTAATCAGAGAGCCATTTTACGTAGTAGCCCTTTAGGGAAAATAAGGCAGACATTGAAAGTTGGGCTCCATTACTTAAAACCTCTGTAATTTGTGATTTCGAGGCTTCATAATGGAACACTCTTATTTATTTCATTAGTATGTCCCATGGTGAAATTATTATTGCTCTCACCTACCACCTCTGGAGACGATGATTCAAACCCTGGTAAATCTAACAGGGTCTTGTGGTTAGTTTTCTCATCCACTCTCTACTGTTCTCCTTCACTCATACTGCTCTTTATTGACCCCTTCGTACCCGTTTTTAAGTCTTTTAACGTTAAAATAAACATTCTTCTAACGTTAGAAGTGACATCATTATATTTATTGTCATTTTAGTCACAGGATTTCTTTATTGCTTGAGACTGTATTTTCTTATTGCGCATGTTCGCCTAGTGAAGAAACAAGGTGGAGCAATTTACTATAGCAAATTGTGAAAATTAAAAACAAAATGGTAACAATTTATACTTGAAAAAAATCTGTACTTTGCTTTATTTGTTAGCTTATAAATAGTTTTGCACCTATATATTCCATTGCAACTATGTAATTTATATTAACGCAAATTCCCGTCTTCTGAATAAACTAGATATACTTTATTTAGTTCATGTTTCTCTATGTGGTCCCTCCTGCCAAAATTCTTTCACATTCTTAAGACTAAATATATGTAAACATTTATTGTNTTTTTTTTTTTTTTTTTTTTGAGGGGTAAGATTGAAAAAGAGGCAGAATTTTTAAGGGGCACTCGATTACTTGATGTTCTGGGGAAAAGGGATTTCTAAACCTCTAAGTACTTTTGAGTACAATAGGGACTAATACTCCCTTTTTCTATTAGATCTATTCTGTAATAAAGTGTCCTATAAAAGCTGTAGACCTCATTTAATCCCATTTTTGATCGAAGCCTTGATTCTTCGCTACTCTTACCAGATTTGAACCCACCAATTCTATGGCTCATCGGTTTAACTGTGACTATAGTGCCTCCAAGTTCAAAAGAGACAGAACAGCAGTATATTCCATGAAATTGTTCTGGTGAAAGAGGTACGAGTTGGAAGAGGATGTTAAGAACTCATTATTTCAAAAGCTTTCGAAAAATTCTTCTTATTGTGTCGTAATGACATGGAAATGTATTCTATATCAGTTACATTGTCTCTCCAACTGCTAAGACTATGGATACTTCTCACATGGGTTCTTTTCATATTCTGTCGTTGCTTCCTTCAGTGGTGACTATTGTGTCCTACAACTGTGACAGTGATCTCATAGTCTGTTAAATTTGTCTCTTGTTATTATACTTGACCGAGAATCTTTATCAGATTGAATGGTCTTACAAAACAAATAAGATTACCTCATTTATCGGTTTGAGCGCAAAATATGATTTTATGAATTAAAATAAATTGTATTTAGCTTCTCTTTGACTTAGTTCACTTTGACTTGTATTCAAATCTTTGAATTACGTCTCGTACCTTGTTAATGCTCCTTGACGTGTCGGTTTCATTGTACCTCTGAAATATTATCAGTATTAATTTCTATTTATGTCACTCTTCGACCTCCACTCAATATTCCTGAGTAATAGATCGGCTGTCACATTGTGGAACATTCAATCGGTGTCCTTGTTTCAAGAAATTCTTTCCAATCAAACCACTCTGAAAGTTATCTGTCGGTGACGACCAGGTCAAAGCTTCCATTAAAACCCTTTTCCCGTTTGCCGAGCTCCTTCCTACCCATTCCTTGTAATAGCGGCTACTGGAGCCACTTTCTCCGCCATGGACTAAGACAGCGACCATATTACATCCTTCGCAAAGGCATAACTACGATAAGTCTCAACTTTTTGCAATATTACGCAGCTAACAAGCAATAACGCTATAACGAAATTACTTGAGTCAATAATATTTGTAGGATTATGATTCAGAAAATAGGAAATTGGGAATGATAATGCCCTTATTTTTTCATTTGTTATAATGTCATTTAGCAAGTTATGATATTTGGATACATACGTTCATAACATTAATCTAAAGGCAAGTTTTATTTTTTTTATGGCGTTCTCTATTCAAACTGAAAATAATTATTCATCAAATATATCAAGAATAAATATCAATTAGAAACAGAGGAACACGAAAACCAGCACTTACGTGACACATCATGTTGTGCAGACCGAACGTTAAAATGAATCTTTTAGAATAATTTTAAATCAGATCTATTGAGAGCTGCATAAAATGAGTCCACATATTTGGAACACGATGGTATACAACTTTTGCGCGAGGTCATAATTTTCTTTTTCTTTTTAAGCATACACTCGCCGTATTAAAGCTATCCTTAATTCCAATTGGGGGTAAATACATGAGCACTTTAATATAGAATTTATTATTTATTGATTAAATTAATCAGTTTTGCTATATACAGGAGAAACATGGTGTGAGATCTATGTTATAATTAAAAATGAGAAAATATTTTAAGAATTCAAATGTTTGTGACCTTCTAATAAGATGACTGAACTTTTCTTCTGCACATCAGTTCTTTAATTAGCTAATATTTATTAGTGCTAATACCTGTGTTGGTTCTGGTTTCAAGATATCTATAAACACATCATTTCCAAATTCAAAAAGCAATTTTATAAAGATAAGAGTTTATTTTGATGTTAGTGCGGCAAAACTCGGTTCTCTCATGTATATCTTATATCGGTACAAATAAATAGAGTAACATGTACTTATTGTGATTTCAACTTGAAAAATATATGTCACCGGCCATTTGAATGAAATTATTGAAATTATAATTGATGATGAAATACTTGTACATTCGTCTTAAGGAGAAAACGCTTATTTACAAAATAAGACCAACTTCAATCACGAAAGTGATGGAAGTTTACTTTGATTGGTGGTAAGTTTTCCGTAGTATTTTTCACGTCACTTTTATCGACAGGTCACCGGACATTTGTGAAAGATATTTCACTTTTTCCGAGGTGAGATGCATAAATCACGAAACAATCTGACTTTGATTCTGAATATTAAGTAGACTGTTTATTAAATTTCTGAGTATTGGTATAAATTAAAAAATAGTAAACATTGTTGATTGTTTGTATTTTTATGTTCTGGTGTCGAAAAGTTGAACAAACACCTTTGGTTATTGGAAAACAGAGAAGTAATAAATCATTAATTCTGTAAATATTACTTAAAACTACGAAATGTGTGTTCTGGATTTACTTTTGGGTCAAATATTGAAATGTCGTTAGGTATGAGCCAAGCAATGCTACTTTTCACGTGGAGTCGTCTGGTTTAGCGAGAAAACCACTCTCTCGCGTCAATTCAGCCCCGGATCGTCTTCAGAGCATCGAGTACCCAAAGCGCCCAGTGTATCTGGGGCACCTTCCCTCCCAAGCGTTGGCTCACCTCATCTGCTCAGTCGTCTGGAGTCCGCGATTGCGTGGTGAGGTGGCCTTCCTCTCTTGCAGCACCAATCTCTCTTTACATTTATTACGTCGTCGTGGTGCGTCGGGAGTCCTATTCTGTTTCGCCATTTGCAAGGAAACATCCGCTTTTCCTCTTAATCACCTCTTACGCTTAGAAGTAATAAACGACCGACGTATGCTCTAGTAACTGTACTATGCATGGTTGCCATATTGCGTCCTTGTTAGGGAGAAAATGAAAGTTACATGAATATGAAGCATCTACGAAGTTAAAATTGTTCAATCATCCTCGTTGACGTAATCAAAGTGAGAGTCATCGTCGCATGTACGAACGGAATCTCGCGGAATGTACATGCGGTTTTGCAGCCGATATCGAAGAATCAAACATGAGAATCGAGAAGATAAGATTAATATAAGTTAATATTAGTTACTAATAACTGCAATTTACATTATTTGATGTAAGCTGCCTTTAATGAGTGTGAGATTAAAAAAAAAGTATTCTGGAATCGTTCACAGGAAACCTATTGCATCCTGTAACTATGGAAATTGCCTCTGAGAAGCTGTCTTCTTCTTTCTCTTTTTTCCTTCTTCTTTCTCTTTTCTTCTTCATCTTTTTCTTTATTACTAATCTTCAGTGAGCGGTATGACACCAGAGGAGAAACGGGGAGTCCTATAATCGTTACTACATGGATTCAAATCACATACATTTTGTTGTCATTAAATTCGAACGCACGATAGTGTCGCAAAAGGGTCTGGAAATAATAAATTCTTCTAATTATTTGAATCATACCTGCTTATTTAAGAAATTACAAACCGAATTAGTCTGCTAGGTAAGACGAAGTATTTTGATGTTCCCGAAAATACAAAGAGTGAGAATTAACGAGCGCGATAATACTTCTTTAATAAAAGTCATTTTGAGGCACAACTCTTGTCAACACAAGAGACACCAAAGGGTAGACAGTGTATGCGTGAACAATCATTGTAAACAACACTTTCGTTCCATATCAGTAAATAAAATTAGCTGTATTTGTTTAAAACTGTCACAAAGTGAATTATAACCATGTTCAGTAATAATATTGTAATAATTATATTAATTTTTATACCTTCAACGAAGAATCGAAACACATAACTGGAAATAGAATAGGGGGTGTCTGAAATCCCATAAGAGAGTTAAAGTAAAAAAACGAGGCATTGACTTGTTAGGACCCGATGTACACACCCAGCAAAACTTGAAAACTTAAAGCCAAGTATGTAAATTGTACCGGCACTTTTAAAATCTCGCATTACCCGTTTTCCGTAACTTTTCTCATTTTAGGCACCGACACGAATTCGAACTACTAAGCGACATTGTCCTCAAATGAGTGGCACTAATGCCACCTACTTTGTAGCTTAAAGTATGCTCTGTCGAATTCTCGGCATCTCATCAAAGATGAGAAGCCTCTTTGTACCTATGCGTTTTCAAAGACTATCAATGGTTACATACCGACAACACTCAATTGTCTAAAAACTCTAGGGGAAACCTTGTTATTAAGATGTTAATTGTAGTTTTATTTCGATACATATGTTTAGACGTTAATCTCATTAAGAGAAGGTTCAGGCATTAAGCATCATTCAGATTGGCGTCAGATGAATGACTTCGAAGTACATCAAGGATCTTCACATTACTTTCGTCCCGTTCCCATGAGATTTCCGAGAGACACGTTTGTAATGCAGTTAAAATGTTATTATGTATAGTTATTCATTGTTACATCACAACTGGCATAGTAACTTCATAGCATTTTGATGAGTTGTGATGAGCCGCCTTCATTCTCCGCGAAGACGACTTTATTCCGTATTACTCGTACTATGTGAATTATGTCGAGGTCATGCAAAAAGAACAGTTTGACCTTGAACGCCGAAAGCTGTAAGTTAACATTAGCTTTTCTTGTACCCAGGTGAACCTTGAGAGTAAAAACCTTTGTAGAAATCTTGTAACACTTGTAAATCGTCAGTCAATCCTTTTAACCACACATTTCAGTTAGTCCGCAATAGACTATTTGTTTTTTCAATTCCTCCGATCATGTAATAATTGTTCGGTTGTATTGACTTGATGCAATGTGCTAATTACTTTTCGTACTCATGTTTGTTCAAAAGTAAAAAACAGTATTTTCTTAATTATTGTTATCGCTGACCCACAACAGGTCCCGAAGGTACCCAAGATGTTTGCGGAGGGTAGAGCTCTGCAATTCCTTGGTATGAGCACTAGGAGGAGGAGGAGGAGGAGGAGATGATGCATTTCGGTCCTGCCGGTTTGGCTACAGGATAGACCCGATACTCATTTTACTGCAAGCTGAGTAGGTTTGGGGGTCAGTCTGGACGTTAAAGAGTGATGGAAAACAAGTCAGCGATATACCCATTGATCTATGCTGACTATTGAGATAATAACGCGGTGCAATGTTCAATTATTGAGGTTGAAAGCTGCACTACGCATTCATGTTAATTCATGCTAAGTTAAAATTTAAGAAATTAACCCGAGGATAGTCTGTGGCATAATTACCTACCACAAATTTGCATACATTCCCTCAGACATCCCTTTGCTGTGACGAACTCAGAGCAACTTTTCGTCTTTGAAGGTGGAAGGTCAAGTGCAGTTTCAAATCTTAAATGGTTGCGGTGCTGTGGGCTAGTGAATCTCTAGCGAGGAGAAGTTTCGAGTAACTTAATAGAAGTCTGGGATAACTTGCATAACGCAGAGGGTGGGATCTCAGAACTCCGGTTCAGAGAAGCCTCTTGTACTCTATTCTGTGAAGAATGATGAGAGGACATTGATGGAGACTAATAAATGTTTGTTATCTTGTTGATAGTGAACTAGTCCTCCAGGAAACGTGAATAAGAGAAGTATGATTATCTTGCTGACAGTTTTTCTGTAATTTAACAATTTTATTGTAATTAAATAACTGACTCAAAATGTTTGTGCTAGTTGTTAAATTGAAACGCAGAACGCGTCCTTTACTATGCAGCAAGTGGAGGAATCACACTGTAGGAACACATTCCTACATATACAGAGAAATACATACCTCAATATGTATGATGAACTCCCTCAATAAATCGACACACGAAAGTTACATGATCGCCATGTTGTTTATACCAGTCACTATGACGATCGTCAAACGTTCAAGACATCATCAGCATAAGATGTCAGGGACTCTCTACGATTGTAAATAGTGGAAGACTCCTTGATACACACGCGTACCGTGTGCAACGAGGACGCCCCTCGTTTATCTCTCAATAGACGAGCCTCGCTCTAGTGTTACATCGTCACGCCCGTCGACTGTTATTGTTTTGCTTATAGCGACAGGCAACGAAGAGTTCATTCCGCTAAAAATCCTTGAGGAGTTCACATCGCCAGCCGATAACCTCTACAAGAAGCCCAGCTCCACTGGAAAAATTCTATCTCCAAAATCTGTGACTGAATTATTTTCCGATCTCAGGAATAACTCTAAGTTGGAACTTGTGACAGAGTGATTTCACACACCGAGCACTGGACAAATTCTATCTCCAAAATCTGTGACTCCAAAAGTTGGAATTTGTGACAGAACGATTTCACACATCAAGTACTGGAAAAATTCTATCTCCAAAATCTGTGACTGAATAATTTCAACCACCAAGACATCGGAAAAGCATCATCACGAAACGCCACCTCGCGGCCAACCCTAGAACCCGTTCCGGGACACGAAGATACGGCACAGCATCCTGTGAGAACGAAGATAACTCCGACCAGAGGCGCCGTCACGCACCCGAATATTGCACTTGGTCGACTAGCTACAACTGGACATCACCAGCGGTGCCATCTAGCGACGAAGAAGGAAACTCCTTACCTTCGACCACCGACTTACCTGGAGTCGTGAGCTAAACGAACGAGGCACAAATTTCACACTGAACTTTCAACGCCTGTCGTTCGTCGTCTGGTGTTATTCTTTGTTTACATTACGACGACTTGTTTACATAATAAACCTGGTTCTATTCAAACCTCTGAGTATTTATTTTGGAGAGGAAGAGATCTTATTGCGAAGCAACCCTACGTGCTGAGGCCTGCGAAGTAATAAAAAAAATCTTCCCCGACAACATCATTTCCGTCTCACAACGTACGTAATGCTGCGTTGTTATTTTCTACAAGATTGTTGCAACGTCCTAGAAACTATAACGAATAACACGCGAGCTGAAATGAAGGTATGCTATTATTTCTTTTAGCCTTACCGACTTCACACTAATAAGTGTCGTAATAATTATTCTCTCTGAAATGAACAATTTTGTTTCACTCATTTCTTTTCCTCTCCTTAATTAGATGCGAATCAGAATTCAGAGGCTCACATGGCAGTAACTCGGCTCGTAGCACCCAGTATGGCTCTGCTACATTTCATGTGCTATTGGACTAATGCATCACAGGGTGTGGGGTCCGCTGGGAAAGGAACGAAGCGGCGCAAACGGATGTTGCAACTTTGCGTTGGCGTTTAGCGAAGGAGGTCGGAAAGTAACGCTTCCGCAATGCAAAACGGCGGAGCGAGGCGGCCTTCACGGGCGGGCGGCGAGACAGACACTGCAGTGAAGTACAGGAGAGAAGGGTGAAAAGGAGAATGATTAATGGAGGATAAATGGAGAGGAAGATGTGGTTAGAGAACGAAGGATTATATGTTTTTGGGGCCATTCCCTTCCGATTGAAAAAGAGAATCATCTATCTCAGTGGGAAGTGAATTTTTGAAGAATGGGGTAATTTTGGAATGTGTAAAGAGAGAGGGTTTTTTTTCAAAATAAATATTTTTTGTGCAATATTCTAGCATTATTGTATTTAAAATTTAAATTTATATTATAAAAAATAATTATTTTTTTACATTCATGTACTATATTTCGTTTATCCAAAAATTTATATTGCGTTTAAGACCTTTCGGGATCTACGAATTCAATATCTTTAGTAGTAATGTGCATATTATATTTCTTGCTTAGTTCGTCAACAAAATACGTTGATTTTCCGATTACCATTCGTAATAGCTTTCCTTTTTTACTCAACTCGACGTAAATGTATTTTATAGTAATGCGGAAACTATTATCTATTTTATAAGAAATTTTTATGTTCATCTTCAATTTTTATGGAAAACTCTGAAACACAATCATACCTTCCGATTTATAATAGTAAAACATCAACGTTTCTTTTCTTGAGTTTAACGAACTTCTGGAAAAGAACATAAAATCTTTTGAAAGTTTTGTAATAGAATAAGGAGGTCATACACGCTTTACCGAACAGTTCATTACGGTGAATGGGTTCTTAGAATGAGAAATCTTCGTTATTATGAATTCTGGAATGCCGAATATTATGATTACACAATTATGTTTCAAACAAATCTCCCGAGGAAACATACGTTATATGAGCAGAAATGGAAGTAAAACATTTTTAAGCCATAATGGACTTGCATAGTTATTAATGATGTGATTAGTAGAAATAAATCCAGAAAACTGAATGGTTTCCAAATGTAGGTTAATTTTCATTTTTATGTCTGAACGCATAATATTCGGAACCAAAATTATCCAATCCTTTGCTTTTACTAATAGCAAAATTATTCAATCATTTCTCCGTGAGAGATAGTATTATTACATTACGTTATTAACGCGACATACTTTTTATTAGTAAAAAATATGTATTTACTGAATATATTATACTTGGAGCGTAGCAACATTATCAAAGAATGATAAATTGAAATGCGTTTCTATGCTGCTCATTGTTTTATTGGTATAATGCTGACGATGGCCGCTATGCAGCCGAAAAAGCTTTATACCAATAAAACAATGAGCAACATAGAAACGCCTTTCAATTTATCATTCCTAAATGTATTATAGTTAAAAGTCATCATTTTCCTTACAATTGCTTTTGAAATAAAATTTTTGTAGGAAATCGGAGTGTTCATCAAAGAAGAACTGTTTAGAATGAACTTGAATAAAATCTTGAGTGTGTATTGTATTGCAGTGATGATAAGTTTAGATTCGTCTTCTCAAGGAATGGAAAGCTGTCGACGGAATTCTGCAGCTGCTGTTAAAAAACAACTCGTGCAGGAGAATGTTGGAATGGTGGCGAGGGAAGGGTTTGAAATCACGCAGCACCCAATGCGGCTGAGGGAGAGAGAGAGAGAGAGAGAAGCTTTTGTTGGGCGAAGGAAAGAAGATTGGCGTCAAGAATTCAGAGTGGGTCACATCCAAAGGATAAATTGTGGCGACTTTGTTAATTGCTGAACGAAAAATTAATTTAGTTAGGTGCATATAGAGAGTATGGTAGGAAATAATTATTTTTCTCCTGAATATGGGTAACAAAAATATTCACAATACATTGAAGTTTTCCTTGACTTGAAGATGGTATTCGATAAAAAGCTCACTGCAATACTATGTAAACTTATTTGCAAATTTCATTGTTTAGACCACATTTAATACGTCAATGTTAGAATGCGAAATTTCTTCTTCTTCTTCTAAAATGTTAATATTTGTAATCCACTGGAATTATGATAATAAAAAACTCATTTCAATCCGCACACAACTGCCCGATTTTGAGGAGATGAGTGGAAAATCAGAAGAATTGCATCCAACAATTTTTCATTTGCAGGCAGCAACTCTGATGTTGATCTCTGAGCTCAATGATTTACGATCATAGAGATGAGAAATGTGTAAAATGAATTATGGCTCCAGGATTGGGAGGGAACTTTTAACATCAGCGTTGTGGTGCGTGAATTGCGAATGGAGTGCCAATATATTTCTGTTAATGGAAACTGTCAAGCCTTCAACAAACCATAGGTTCAAACGTGAACTCATATGTTCGGAGATGGTGAGTTCTATTCCCACGCGGTATGTGGATGTGTCTGAAAGGTCTATAATTAGTTTTCATTCATTATATCAGACTACATCATTCCCAATCATCGTGAAGTCTCCACTAGTTTAGCGTACAATGGAAGAAATGAGGTAATACTACCATCACTATCATCACCATCGTCTACATTGATACTCAAATGTGTCAGAAAAATGTTTCATCTTTCACCTTTTGCATACCGAGATAACAGCATTTAAAAATTACATCAAGAAAAGAAGCTACTTGATTCATTTATTTGAGAAGGGTGATACTTGACAACTTGAGTCCTAACAATTGACAGCTCTGACGCGTCTGACCATGCTGGTATAAACAATATTCGTGGGACGTTGTACACAAGTTACGTGATACTCCATTGTGCATTATCATATACTGTTCATAACTGTTATGAAGCCCTATTTACACCTTCAATGGTAAATATTAAACCGAGTGAAACTTGCCTACAACTAGAAGTAGTATGGGGAAAGTAGTATCTGCTATGTTATTAAAGTAAATAAAATAGTTTCGCTAAATTAAGGTTAACGTTCATGTTATCGTACAGAATTTTGCATTTCCGTGTGATTTAATCGCCCGGGTTTAGCTAGTAAAGTAAAATATTACAACCGGAGCCCATGAATTAAGATGAGAAAGATGAAGAATCATAGCTCATAACAGTGGATTTGAAGCGTGACGGACGGAGGTGACTTCGACGAGGAGGACAGTGACTCTCGGGAGACAAGGGAGTGAGGAAGTACGGGTCGCGTGAGTCACTAGGAAGCTGCAAGAAGCACACGCGATGTGCGTGAGACACATCACTTGGCCTTCTGTTCTCCACACAACAGACGTGCTCACTTCCGCTTTTCTTCCTTCGTCTGCATTTTACAAAACGTTTTATTTCTCTCTTAATGATCTTCTTTGCTTTTTGCAATTTTTATATTGCATTTCTAGAAACGGAAATATATTTTGGTGTCATTAAGTTTTCATGACCGTGTTCTGACATCAACCTCATGAAAATAAGAATGATGATTTATCGTTAATGTTTGTATTGTGTTGGAAGACCGATGAAAATAAGCATTTGAATTTTATCTTCTTTCTTATTTTTTAAAATTTCCATGTCCTGAAGGATTTTCTTTTATTTATAAATTTTGTTCATGTTTGTACATACATGTGAATAAAAATTCAATACTCGTATGATTCGAAAAATGATTTCATAATAAACTTTAACTTTATGCCCATAGATATTTAGTCCCCAGTTGATTTTTAATGAAACAGACATACATCCGTGCTTTGGAGGAGTTATTTTTCTTCGCGAGATAGTTCTGAATGAACCATAAGTTATCAGAAGAATTTTTTTAATGTTGTTCCCCTGTTTAATTCCAGTTGTGGAACGCATGCGCGGAACTAATTTCGCGAATAGGTTGACGACCTAACTCTTCTTCCGGGTTGGCCGCTAGTCCCGAGGGTAATGGAGCGACTAAACACTCATAGCTGTTGCTGAATTTTATCATGCTGAATGTCCGTTCAGGACGCAAACAACTGGTTGGCCGTCAACAGCAAATGCACATTAATTTTCTTTCTTTCACGTGTGCTATTGTTGTGACTACTGATGAGAATTAAAGAATGAAAATAATTTTCGTAATTTATTTCATTAAGTTGGTAAAATATGTGTGACCGAAGTTCAAAATTACAAACTTAACTATTTCAGTTACATAGTAACTTGCCGTTTCTGCTACCGTTCACACTATTCGCTGGTACTTCCGTTATCGAGGTCAAAAAGACAATTCAAGTTTTTATTGGTTTGTCTCGGATTTAGACTAGTAGACATGCTGTACATAAAAGATATCAAATTTTTATTGTACGTTTTACTTCGGGACGCCTTGTTTGTATTCACGCATCATAAAATATCCTACGTGTAAACATCTTTCATTCCAAATCTATTCTATGGATTGTATCAAAATCTTTAGAATCGTTCGCGAGGTAAAACACAAATATGTACATATATAGATACATACGTAAAATTATTGCTGACCGAATAATATACAAATTGTTATTAGATTTATACAGATTTTGAATTATTTTTGCAAATAGAAAATTCTAATATTTTTGTGGATCATAAATAAGTGGATCTAGTGAGTATCATTTAATGAAATTTCGTCGCAGTATCGACAAAGTGTATTAGAAATTTCAAATACACTTTTCTACTTTTAATTATGTGGGGATGCCAACTATATTTACGAGAATATTATGAACTTGGATAATTCTTTAAACGTCAATAATTTACTTGAAGTAATTGACGCAAGATATGTGGCAAAAATATTTCATATTTTTCTATGAAGAATTGAAACGATAAAAAAATATATCGTACTTTTGAGTTTTAAGCCCCTCTTGTTCTTTTCGCGCCACTTAGTTCTGCCAACGCTTTCGAGACACTCGTGCGAGCGCCTGCTTAAGTTCTCAGAGACGAAGCAGCACTAACCTGCTGATGCGGCACTTCGCCTCTTGGCAGCGAGCCGGGTGACGCTGTTACGACAGCCAAAGCGTCGCACTGCTCTGGCGCCCAGAGGAAGACACACCGACACTTGTTCCAGCACTCGTCTAACCAACGTGAATCACCCGTGAATCTCCCCCAATGAATCACCCGTGGCCTCCTTTCTGCGTGAGATCCATTGAACTCTGGGGAGATTCAATCCTTCGATCCCTTATTATGTTCTCATTCGCGTTCTTTCTTACCATCGATTAACTAGTCTGTCATTTTAATCTAGACCTGGTTTGATCGTGGACACTAATGGTATGGGAAGGGAAAAAATAAACGAAATTTTGAACTTTACCTGAGTACATACATCTCCACTATAAGTAACATGCCATCGAACATATATTGTAATATATCTTTTCAATGTTACGGACAAAATAGATTTTCCTTGTAGGTACCCCTCTATAGGTTTCAGTCCAATCGCTTGTTGAGGCATAGAAATGTATTTCAGAACATTGATACTCTTCTTCACGAAATAGTGTGGAGTTAGATCCAATTTCATTACCTCCATGCGCACATCATTGAATTTCCATGTTGCGAATACAAATGACTGTGACAGGGAGAAACTTCAAAGTTTGCAATACATATGAGCTAATGAGATTATTATATTTTATTTAACTTCGTTGCTCCAAACTTGTCTACCTCATTTAATGTACTGGCCCTATGACACGGAATTCGTGCACTTTAAGTGGTTTAGTTTATTGTAGACAATAAATAAATATGAGACTGAAATATGAAATTATTATTTCACTCGGAGATTTAAGATTGACTGCATTTTCACAAAAAACCTCCATTAAACTTAGTTGGACTTAGCTTCTTCCTTTGATAAATCTAAGTTAGGATATTTGGGTTTGTTTCAGAATGAGGCATTCTTACTTAAAATTAAGTAATCAATTTTTTGTGTTGCAGTTTCACTTTCATTTTACAGAAAGCAATGAAATATTACTCAATAAATGACAACAATTTTTATATTTTTCTGTTTTTGAGTACGACTTATTGACACATATTAGAAACATTTGTTTCTAAAGAAATAAAATCCCCAAATCAAAAAGGATTTGTCATAAGTATATCGGAAGTCTGTACCTTTCTTAGTATTCGCTCTAGTCAAAACGATACGTGTCTTGGGACAACAATAGATTATGTCTTTGGATTATGTCTTTACTTATCAGAGATTGTTGGGTGGATTTTCAACATAAAGTTCAATGAG
Source organism: Laupala kohalensis (assembly GCA_002313205.1). Lineage (NCBI taxonomy): Eukaryota > Metazoa > Arthropoda > Insecta > Orthoptera > Trigonidiidae > Laupala > Laupala kohalensis. Next base: position 121,275 of record NNCF01130996.1, on the reverse strand, counting down.
TCCTGGCAGTATATTTAAAAAGCAGTCGCGATGTCTTGAGAGCAGAAGAATGTAATGAGCTTGTCATTTGTTTTCAAGACTCGTTTACAGAGAAGTAAACGAATTACAAACGCAAGGAAGATACGCTCTCGAAAACTAGAAAGTTTATTTAAAATATTATATAAAGTATTCATAGTGTGTACAACTTTTACAACCCTAAAATACCTTACTGCTGGATCACTAAATGGTTCATGCATACTAGAAATTTATTCATAGAGGAACTTGTAGAGTTTAATGCAGGAAACGTATGAAAATAGTACTTTCATGTTCTATCTTTTAGTTGAACTCTCCTGAATAATTTGGAAAAAGTGCATGAAGATAAACATTGTTCTTGCACCTTGTGTATATGTTTATGTTTATTATCGTGCCATCATATAGTAATTCTTTAGTGTATACGAACTTGGGTGTTTCGTTTATCATTTCTTTAAATTCAAATCAACCTCGTGATTTGTTTTGAAAACGTTTTGAGAAGCATGGCGCGTAATAATTGGTAAATTGAGATATAATTTTAATTTTTCTTAGTCTCTGTGTTTATTCATTGTTGTAAGTCCATCTCTTGATTGTATCCTAATATGAAAGCAATTTTATTCCTTTTAGAAAACGAATTAAGAAGAGTGTTCAGGGTAAAATGAATAAATAAGTTAACTTGCTAGTCGAATGTTTGCAACGTACATTATTCTAAAAGAATCATTTTCGTGTACTTCATTTGTTTACAAAGGAACGAAATTAAATTGCAGATGTCAGTTTTTAATTATCTATTCAATGCTAAGTTTTAATGAAACCTGAACGCGTTCAATAGATGTTAGGATCTGTTCTTCTTTCAAACGCGATTAGTTCAAAATTTCCAGTAGATTGAACAATTCTTCGGGTAAACCAATTATGATAGTTTCGAATAAAAAATTACTTTTATTGATAAACTAAATACTCTGAGAATTTCAATGCGTAGTTTTTATCATCTGACTTTTTGTAACCGATAAAATATAAAAAGCGCTTTTCTTAAATTGACCAGATGAGAAAGAAAAGCATATTGGATGTCTGTTTCATAGTTGCAGAATGGAAATTCCCCTTTAAGGGAGTTCATTATTGGTTTCTCGAAGTACAAAATCATAAAGGATAATAGAAAATATTCGTAAATTAGATTTTCTTTTGTAGTGTTTTTGTCAAAAGCAATGTATATGTGTAATGGCTAATTATTCGAATATTTATGAACAAAAAGACTTTTTTAAATTTAAACTTGTAAGATTCCGTTGATTGTTACCCTACATTTTGTTGTATGGAATGATTTGTGGGTTTCTGTAAAATTCCTTGGGGGTTGTACATAACGTAAGGCACTCTAAAGGGGAGAGGTAGTTTTCGATATAGTTATCCTGCGTTATGGCGGAGAAGGGGGGTATTAGCCTTGGTGTTAGATTAAACTGTTTCATAGAATGTGTTTTAGAGGAATTTTTTTAACCTTTTTTTCTATAATCTAACTCACCGCTCAATGAGAGCACAGAGCAGTAAGGAACGAACAATTAAATCAGTGTATCAAAATTGGTCCTCTCATTTCCGGAAATCAAAAGATTATATTTTCTAAACGGGAAGGGAGGGTAGGATTAGCGCAATGTAATTTTTAAGGGGGTGAGAGATATAGTTTCGGGTGTGTAATGGGTAGGGGTGTTCGGAACGATAGTTTTTGAGTTCACATATTCTATTGACGATCCCTTATTCAATATCTTTAATCTCAATTATGAAAATCCAAATCAATTATTATGCAAAGCACTACATTGTTCAAATTAATTGAGCTGCGTTCAGTCTGCTCGTGAACTGTTGCAAACATGGTGACAGTTGAATCGCGACGCGCGCTGCGACCTCGCCTGAGTGAGAACGAATGGGAGTTTGGCTGCGGACACGTGCACGGCGCAGTCTTCGCGTATTGATCCGTCGCGTCTCCCACCCACTCGCTTGCCGCTCCAATCGTCGACGCCATCATTCCTTTTTCTTTTCCTCCCAACCCACCATCTTCACATCCTTCTTAACTGAGCTCAGGTTTCTTTCTAAGGTTTACCGAATGTTAATGGTTGAGTGGGTGGAAGGTATCCTTTATGTCTTTCTTAAATTGGTAGTGTATCCAACATGAAGGATTCATATAGTTTGGTTCAAAATACCCACTTCAATTGTTTCCTACTTCCGTACAATTCCTCTTCGTTATGTTCTTCCTCTCTCCCTCTTCAAAGTCGTCGTCAGCGAAGCCCGAGTGAGAGAAGGCGCTGTCCTCGACGACGTAACCGCGATCCTGTTAACGGTGTCTGCTGTTGTTGATCTTGTTTGCGTGGAGCGCCGCGAGGGGCGGACGCGTGCCAGCACAGCGTGTTGATGACGCTGGCTTGCGAATGGAAGGGAGTCCGTGCGAGGTACACGTGACTCACATATATTCATGTGCGGACAGTTAAAGAATGGAACCCTTCCTTCTAAATACATCATTTGTCTCTCGTAGATTTCTTTTTCTTTTCGGAGTATTGTTTGTGCAAGTCTTCTAGAATCAGTGATCAACTTAGCTCGGATGGAAAAGCACAATATAGTACACTTAAAATATTCGCTGAAAATTCAATTAAAAGTACAAAAAAATCTAAACAGCACTAAAAACAATTTACGTATGTATCCACTTATTGGTAAGAAAGTGCAAATTGGTTTAGTTGAATAATATCATAGAGCTCGTTCACACAATATTAGCTATTTTTCAATAATACCTATACGTGTAAATATTCATTGGTTGCAGCAATTGAACCTAAAAATTAGTGTTAAGAAAAAAACATCAAACATGTGCATTCTTATGCACTAAAAAGTCAGGAAAAAATATGCAAAACGTGCGAAATCCGAGCCCCGTTGATAAAGTTGAATAAAATGGCAGATGAACTCTTTTCACGTTTCAAAAATTTTCAGGGAAAGTTTAATTTACAAATACAAATTGATTTACGGGCTGAAAACTTAAAGAAATCTTTTTAACAGCCCACTTCTCTTCTTCCCAGATACAACTGGTGTTCTAGCAGTTACTTTTTGAAGAAATTTTAAAACCGAAGAACAATTACTATTGGCTCGCCTGTCTAATTATCCAAACTTGCCAAATGTTTATTTTTGATTTATGGTAGTTGTGCTAGTCGTTATGATGCTAGTTGTTAATGGATAATTAAATGAGAAATTAGAAGTAACGTAAATGTTTTTTTAATGTTTTCAATGAAAAGAAGAATATTAACAGAAGATTTAACCTAATCTGTCCCTTTAATCTAAAATTCAATTCCTAAAGTCGAGTGGCGTCGGTAAAAAAGGGAGAATACTGCATTTTCAATTTTGTTACTTCGCTTAATTTTTAGATAATTATTTAATATGAAGCCATATGTTGATGAAATATTGGTTTAAGCACGTACTTATAATTCGAATTGATACATAGTGTCCAGTCACATTAAATAAATTTCAAACTCGTGTAAAATGAAATTTCTTCCCTTCATAAAGTTCATGTGGAAAAGGGTTTTTAACTCACAAAACTTCTAAAAAAATGGATTATTTAATTAATTTGAGGTCATTGTTAATTCCATTAAAGTTGTTACTTATTACACTGGCTTTCAAAAAAATACTTTATTCATTTTTAAGATCTTAAATTTCTGTGTCATGTCCCTAGAGCACTCACAGGGAGTAATCCCATTACCCATTGTACCCATTACACACACTCTACCCTTTCTCAGAAGCAACCATGTAATACACAGACCACTATATCAGAGTTATCTGGGCCGCAAAGGCCATGTCGTATCTCACATTCTTGGTCTCTGGGTACTCGTAGCTTAACTGTATGCTGGAAACGTTACTCCCATGCTTTATCATGTTGATTTTCTCTCCTTTGCCTTACTCCTTTCCTTTATTAATCACTATATCGTAGAACTTAAAGAAATCTCTTTCTACCACATAATGACTGCATCAAAACATCAATTTTAAATTGTCTCACCATCTTTTTTAATTACGTTTCCCATAAACCTGAAACCTTTTTAATGTGATTCTGCATGCTAAACGTCCATTTCTTGTAATATTAAAGTATTTCCTGAATTCATTTTTAGCATTACATATTTTCTTATAAATTTTTGTATCTGGAATGCGGAATACTGTATGTTGATTTTGTACTTGTATCTTATTTACTTGCGAATATTAATTAAATAATTTATGACTCTTATTATATAAAATCAACATGAACGTATGAATGCTAACGAACATAACCTAACGAACAAATAAACATCGTAAAAACAGAGCATGATTTTCCTACGTTCTTTTGTCATTGTTTATTCGTAGAATCAGAATCTACTAAAGAAGTTCGTTTCATCTCACAAAACGAGAAAGCATTCTTGACGATCTATGGCTGTGCTACCTTGTATAAGAAGACGAAAGTGATATTAACTGCGTTTTTGCGACTAGAAACAATGCATCATACCTGTAATATTTCTCGTACGTCTTGTTCCTTAAATGATTTGAGCGTTCGTTTCTTGTTGTAATTCGTATTATATTTTACGTTTCGACGAAAGTGGTTATTAACGTAATTTTTATTTTTCAAGACATATTTTAACAGACCTTTTTTAAATCATAAGAAATTTTTTAAAAGTTAATGAGTAACCAGACTATAAAATCTTAAATTTAAAGCCGATTCATGGGGATCAAAATGTATTTATTTACATCACTTACATATTCCTTCTTGAATGGCCATAACGTTTAATGGATTATTTTCTCCCACTCAACATTTAAGTCTGTTAAATAATGAATACTCGATGCAATGGAGGACAAAAAATGGTTTTTTAAATGTTGGTCTCAAACTAGTATACTAAACATCTAAAATTTTAAAATTTTAAAATTTTAATTTTAAATTGATATTACACTGGAATTTAGTATAAAACTAATCATCTATTATTTTACATTTTTTCATTCTTACTTTGATATGTAATGCAAATATGTACAATTATATCAATATATATTTATTATAATTCTGTATAGATTAATTAACGTTTTATGGTCTCTTAAAAAGAATTTTTTTCTTCATGACACGTAATTTCTTCTTGCTCCGTAGACATGCCTGCGCGGGTGGACAGCAGTGGAGGAGGTAGCGGCGGTGGAGGCGTTGGTGGCAAAGGAGCTACTGCGACTGAAGAGAAGAAAACACTAGTTGACGCCCCGAAGAAATGGAGGAGCGTGGACGGTGGAGGAAGCGACGGCAGGAGTGGTACGACCGCATCCATCGCCTCTGCCTCCGCCGCCGCCGCCGCCAACACACAGCGCCGTCTCATCAAAGTCGACTTCTCTGTACTGGAGGTAAGCAACCCGCCTACCATGCGTGTGTGCATTATAGCGAGGGCTTGGTTGTGCAGGCGCTCTTCAAATACAGAAACCAGATTTTCTAATACGTTATATAATTTGATAAACTTTCAATTATGTGCATACAACAATTTAATTATGACCTCATTGCGTCATATTCGGGGAACTATAGAGGAAAGTTGTAGAGAACACAAATAAAAGTGAATAGAAATGAAAAATGGTAAAAAGCAATTATTCAGCCAGAAATATTAATAAGAAAGGTATATGGTATTCCCATCATGTTAAATTCTGTGGGAGAGTTTGGGTAAGAATAAAACATTACTATAATCCCAGGAGACATGTTGTAGTATTGATAAAACTCTTCTTCTTGTGAGTGTGTTGCGTGTGATGCAATAAATGACCCAATACTATGCGATCATTATTAAAAATTTCAGTTAAACCATTACTTCTTAAAATTGGAACGATAAGTTGAATGTGAATGGATAAAATTAAATTGTTGGCTATGGAAGTTGTAGAATATACACACGTGGAATATAACTGTAAAAAATAGAAAATAATTCTAAAGAGTCATTCTTGTTTATTGAAAATAATACTATTTGCTAATAGTCGTGTGCTAATGATAGCTTTGAAAGCATATTCCAAAATAAAATACAGCACATATTTTATCGTGATTTATTAGTTAACGTTGAAATGGTCATAGACTTATAATAAACTCATTGCACTAAGTGTCAAAACTTGATTGGAAGAGCTCCGTCTCATTACTTGTATTTCCGAGGATTGCTATTTATTAGTCAACTCACTTACGTAAAACCACATTATCAGCGTCACCACCCGTAGTTGGAACTAGCCTATCTGTCTAATGGTGTAATCAGTGTTAAACGAATCATATGATGTGCAGGGGCGTTAATCGATGAATGAGATGGACTACGAGGTCACTTATAATTAATTGTAATGACCTATTATTTTCCCTTATGATGTATTAGAAAAGAAACTTTTTATATGCGTTTTGTTCAGAAATTTATTATTATTTAAGGTAATATTTAGTTTAATACGCTTACACGCCGTAAACTTTATACTTTGACTTACTTCACAATTATAAACACCAGATAAGTTACAATTATGCACTAATAGTATTGTACTCGTATACTTATTAAGATTTTACTTCTTAAAAGTTATTTTCCACTTACGTTTTTCGAAATGCTCGTATTTTAAATCAACTTTGTACATGTTGTTTCGTAGATCAACATTGTAAATATATTGGATATGTGTGAACTGAATGCTCCCTTTTCACATGAAAATGATACTATGAAGTAGTTTAAAAAGTGGTGTGAGCTGACAATTTCGCCTCATACAGTTAACTCTAGAGTAGCGAGTGCCCCAGTGTAATTACTTCACGACCCTGGGGGAAATGATCTGAGTATGAAAGTTACTGAGTATCTCTAAGCACCTAACTAACTATTCCCCGGATTTCAATGTGCTGGATGAAGGGACTTACAAAACCGAAGATATTTTAGAATCAATGATGTATATAATGTTTAAATGCAGTTTTGAAATATTATTTGGAAGTTTTAAGATCCTTTTCTATTTGTATGTCATTAAAGTTTTGAACAAATAAAACTTTTTTCGTTTTAAAAATAACGCAACGTTTTAGTTTTACAAAATATGAAGCCAAAAAAAAATGTTCAAGAGATGCTAATGATTAGGCATTTGTTGTTAGTTCGTATTTATTCAGCAATAAATACAAAACATTTGTTCAATGGTCTGTAAAATACGAAAATATATTTCGCAAAATCGTGAAACAAACTCGTGATTTACTAAACAAAATTACATTATAAGGAACTAGAAATAATTCATTATTCACGTAATATAATGCGGATCATTACGCCGCAGAAATAGTGTCAAGCAACCTAGTAATCTATTTTGGTTTTGTATCCTTACATCAAAGCAAATATTCTTATTTACAAAAATTACGGTTATGTTAGATGAAACTTAAAATTTATTTTCTGTCTGTTGGCCATAGTTTGCGGTAAAGTTTACTCCATTGATCCTTGCTTTGGGTAACTGCAGGCTTCAGTATTTCCAAGGGTTTAGTGGCATGTGACCCAGCTATTTGCGTCCCCTGTGCTTCGCCTGTGACCGTAAAGTTTTATGGGTTTATTTCTTTGGCCTTCCCTATTCTCTTTTCCTCTGCCTTTTTGTACAAGGGCTGACGAAGTGTGTGTGACGGATAGCTTCGCTCTGTTGCTTTTAGTGGGGTTAACTTGTGACGAAATTCCATTCTGATGGAAGTTCTTGTTTCTTAAGGGAAAAGTTTTAGTATGAATATGTAATAGAATAGGTCGATACAAGTGAGTTTAAACAAGCAATGTAAAATTTTCGATTTTGTTCAAGTTTACTTCCAGTACTTGTAAATTTTCTTCACAGGTCATTGAGAATATCACTCAAATACTCAGATATTTCAAACAGTGTCATAAATTAGTTGTGAAAAACTGTAACATTAATTTCGCAATATTTGGTGATACTTATTTCTTATAGATATGAATTATTAACATTCAAATTATCTTATGTTTTCTTGTGAGCTTATATTTTAATATGATATTATGGTAATTAACTAAGAAGAGTAAGTTCGCTATTTAGAGCGAATATTGAACAAAAAAGTACTGAACCCTCTGTCGGACGCAACCGATATGTCGGACACAGCTGTTTTACACCGACCGAGTATTTCTTTTAATTAAGGCTGATGCCGCAACGCTGATTTTTTTTCTAAGACGCAACACCAACCGGACAGTCAAGTACACGACACCGTAGTAATCTCCCATAGCTCGGGTATTTATGCCAGAGTACGCTGAATTATTAATTAATGAATTGAAAGATTAATTGTTTACTCTAAAAAGTATTCCATCCGCTTCAATTTTTACGAGAACACTTCCAAATATGTGTTATAAATACTTGTAGTGGCAGTTTAAAAAAAGTTTTTGCTTCAATTTTCCGACATGGAAGGTCTCGGATGAAATTTAATGCGCTGTGCTTCAGTAGACGCATTGTTGTTGCTCCTTGGAGATGTGCCAATTATCCATGCGACGATAGCTCTTCGTCTGACTTTGTTGCAACTTCTTTTATCAGTAGCACACTGTCTCATTAACGCATGGTTAATGTTTTATCCCTTGACCCTTCAGCTGCAGCTCGAATGTAGTGGGATAAAGACGACAAACGTTGCGGAGTTAACAAACGGGGTAGTTTGCTTTTCTCTCTTGTCCCACTATTCCATGTTCTTTTCTCCTCTGCTGCGCGTTGTTTTCAGGGTGTTAATTTTTATGACTTTTACGTACATCAAATTAAATGCTGTAATAATCTGCAAAAATTAATACATTAAACACATTGTAATTAATAATGAAATTTTAGTGTAATATTATTTTACTGACTTGCAGTTCTTTTAAATAGTATTGCATGTATTTTGTACAACTTAGTAATACATGTCTTTTGGATGTGTGGAATTTCTGAGTTGAATCAGGACAGTTTTCTCGAATATTTTTAAAAACACATTTCTTCGTTTGAAACATCAATAATTCCCATAATTCATAATTATAGAATTCGTATTGGGTAAATCAAACATATTTTGGTGAAGATCTTTCTGTCTTCAATGTTATCGTTGGTATCAGAGCTGTATGTAAATTGGTAGAATGGAATGTTGTGTCTCAGTGTTGCATAATCGTACGTCCTGGAGGTGAGAAAGAGAAGGAAGGTCTCACTGTTAAAAGAAGGATATGCTGTTAATGATTCAATGTATTGGATTCCAGATGGATGACGAGGACGAGGACGACGATGGAGAAGGTGATCACGGTTCGCTGAGTCCCGGCGGCGGCAGCGGACGGCGAGCGAGGGCGCCATGGCAACGCACAGGTAGCTCTAGTGCCTCAGCTGCGGCGGCGGCAGCTGATCGGGAGTACCTGCGCTGTCTGGATGCGGCGCTCGAGTGTAGGCCCCTCTCTCATTATAGGCATGCGCACGGACTTGCGCATGCGCATGGCGATGTTGTCTGGCTCGCTCCATCATGGCCTCCGGGGATGCATGGTTGGGATGGTCCTTCGAACCAGATACGCGATCTCAGTGTTGAAGAAAGTACTTGTCACGACTGTATAAAAAGCACCATACCGACCTCTGACACGAATGTCCGATTTTCATTATTCCCCAGAATTGTATATAGTTTCTTTTACGTTTTACCCTCGCAGGATTAGAGCAAAACCCGTTTCAATGATGTTTAGAATGTCCAATAACGAGACACTTTTTCATTGTCAGTAGGAATAATATTGTGGATGAAGAATTTTCTTTGCATATATAAAATGTCTCTGCCTTAATTATACTACACCGTACTATTTTAATTAAAAACGGAGAGCGCTGCGATCATCTTCCGCAAATCGTCTTTCTCGGCGCTGCACGATCGAACACTCTTCCTCAAATAAAATTTCTTAATACCAAACCTCATCATGAAAAGATTTTTTTCTAGCGCATAACTGCAAATAACGGTAGGTAGAATTCTGATAAATTAAATTCTTCTTTCACTGAAAAAGTCCCAAAGAGCGATAAATTCATTGAACTCTTTGAATATGAGATTATGCCGCAGTAAATTTAATCTTGAAAGTCGTAACTACTCCATAGTTCGGTAGTGGATCAAAATGAATTCTGCAAAACTTAATAATTTTAATACTGTTTTCAGTGAATTAGAATAGTTTCATATCGTGTGGTAGATGCATTTTAAATAAATAAATAAATTTATTGTCAAAAAACAGTACAAACTGCGTATGACCACGTGGAGGAAAAAAAACTAATTTACTCTCCGGAAGCAAGCAAGGGACCATCCCATCAATTCCGATCAAGGGCCCTAAGGCAGAGGCGGATTCAAAAAATTCAGCAAAAATTCCTAGATAAGATAAAAAGTTAGCTGCGAGTTATAATACTAATAGAATGTCAATATGTTTGTAATTTTAAGCAAAAAATTACATGTAAGTTATTATCGAACTATAGATTATTCTGAGTATAGTGCTTAAAAATTGAAATAACACTAAATTCACGATTTATTGTTACAATAGACCCGCCCCTAGACAAAGCCTAGAGAACCTGTATGATAAATCCGCCTCTACCCGAAGGAAAACCGGAGAAAAATGTTCGTCTTGAGAGCGACGTTTAACCATAATACAAAAATGTCCGTACTTGAATGTGAATCGTATTTCCCTCTTTCGCGACGTATCGACGCAACCGCTTCCATAGAAAAACGTCTGCTCCTGCAACGCTCTCTTGTGGACGTTTCTTCCGCGATTGGCGCGCCCCTGGCGAGTGTTGCACGGATGCAGTGAGTTACGAGAACGGCATCGCTGGTCGACTGCCGAAGAGTCCGTTACGTCGTTCGGTCGCGCCTCGTGAACACACGACGACGGAAGCCCCCTGGCCATGACAGTACTTGCGTTGCTCCATCTATTTGATTGTTGTAGTTTAAAGTTCAGCATATTAGCCCTAGAGAGTAGTGGAGCTTTGCACGATTCTCATGTACTGCTAATTATTTTTGTTTTATTATAACATCAAAAGAAACTTTTGTCAGTGTTTAGATTTATTTGTGAAGTATTGTTATTGTTGTTGTTTTAGAAGTGTTCTCGAACTTTTTTCTTTGCCAGTAGTGACTTTTATTTCGTTAAAATAATATTATTTCTATGATTATGCCAGTAGAACTGAGTTTGCAAGTTGTTTGAGTTTATTTCTTTCGTGGCAAATATAAATATAGATTAAACAGGAAAATAGTTATGTTGTGTGAAGCGCATGTTATGATTTCTGTCATCACGGATTCATTTCGCACATTCGTGTTTCACGATGAAGTGTATTATACATAATATCATGATGTGAGCATGAAGTATTTCCGTCTTGCTTTGAATATTTTGTAGGTATAAAACCATTGTTGTACAGTCTGTTATTGTGATAAATGTGTTACGATTTTCTTCTTTCACTGTAAATATTTATTTATGTTTTGTTGATGCCATATACATAGTATTGCCTTCTTTATACATAGTTCACACCATATTTTGCAAAAAAAAAAAATTGAATGATAAAATGATAAAATTTTAAGGTGAGAAAACAGCTTGTTTTTATGTCTTGTTAAGAAAAATTTTCTTTAAATATTTCGTAATTGTTTATCTTGTACAAATTTTGAGAATCTATGAATTGACAGAGAAATAAATATACACAAGAAAATCAGTATTGATAACAGTTTCAAATTTAGATAAACTAAATTTAACCAGAACCCATGACCTCGTTTCTTGTGAGTATAGCCGTCTGTATAGCAGTTGCGGTCTATTGTTTGGATCAAGGGAATAATGCTTCTGCTGCATATCTATTTGAAGCACCCTTTAATATTCCGGCGGCTCTTCCCATCTGTTGTATAACCCTATCTTCAATAGCTCTCAAGTCTCTTGCTTTCCGCCTTTCATCTCGTTTCTACCTCTGCCTTCTCTCCTATTCGTGTATTAATATCTCTGCAGTCTGGTTTGTTTTTACTTTTCAAATATTCTTCGTTACCTCATGCAACATTAGTCTGAATATTAGTTCGCGTATGACTGTTCGCAAAATGTTTCAATTTTAAATATTTTCCTATACGTATATCTTTCGTCAATATGTTCTTCGACGAACGATTCTATCGTGCTTCCGTTTCGAGTTTGTTACTTTATGGCTATTTGTTTTCTTTTCTAGAATGTATTCTTGACAAAGTACTATGAAATTTCTGAAATCATTTCATAGTTAGTTGTTAATACGCAAAATTATTTAATTGATTTTCTTACGTTTCAGTTCTTCTAGATCTCTTCCTTCCCCACCACACTCGTCGTCCGAAATTTCAATATCCACCCACGCTGATGCAGCTCGCAGCCACCACACTTAGCTTCGGAATTATTCAGCGCGCAGTGGTCCGGGAGCGAAGGTTGTTCCTTTTTGGAAGAGGGGGAGAGGGGGGCGTATCGACCGTTGACGGCGGCGGAAGCAGCAGCTGAGAGTCTAGCAGCAAAAGCTTCCATTGACGTAGTCAGCTTTGTCACAGCCTTTGCATCGAAGAAAAGCGTCTGAGGAAAGGAGAGACGTGGAGCACGAGCGCGATGCTGCAATTCCTCGAGAACTGCAAAAGTGGGAATTTGCAAAAGCACAAGATGTTGGATCAGCGCTTAAGAACAATTGACCAGCGAATGTTCTTAAAATTTCCGCGGAGAAAAGTAAATTTAAGTCTCTATGGATAGCGTGGTGGAAAACCAATTGTTCGTGAGGAAGATAACAGATTATTCTCTGCTGTACTTCTTAGTAGACATAACTACCAATATTTCAACCATCGTGCTGCCTCCACACGCCCTGCAATGGCGGGAGGCTGGCAAGTTGGTAATTCTGTCTTCGGATGTCCGTTCTACACGTACCAACTTATGATCAGTCTTGAATGATCATTCAAATTTGCAAACAAAGCTAGACTTATAGTGGACAAGTTTGATGTCATGTATGAAGTTAAAGGTTTAATAGTTTTTCGGTTTGTAATCATGTAAACGTTCCCGTAGAGTTTGAGAAAACGGAAAAATCTACTAAGTTAGAAAATAATTTCGAAGTAAGCTGAAATGAATTTTCCGTTCTGAAATATCATTACTATCGGTGTTAATTATGAATGAACGTGTCCTATATTTGATCACTTTCTCTTCACGAAAGTTCTGGTACCTCGGAATTTCAGTGATTGTGCAAAGTAGATGCAGAACTGATTAAAACAGAATACTACAGACGTAATCATTTGGTTGAGACTAGTACACACCTCGAATTTTATTTTGAATGAGAAAAATTGTGTAGCAACTTGTGTTACAGAACACGCTCAATAAAACATTACCAATTCTTATGCGTCATGGGACAGCCTTTCTGCTTCGCCTAAGGGGATGTTAGTTACGGTGGGGATACCAAGTTTTGCGGGGTAGTGGCTCTTGACAAAGGGTTAGTATGACGTCTTGACATTGGGAGTTTGGATAGGACACGTGCACCATCGTAATGTGTTTGCATTAATGGATTCAGTGCATCATTACAGTGAACTGATTCAGAAGTGATATTCGATTGACAGAAAAGTGAAAGCTCGATTGACATAATTATTTTAAAATAGTCTTCTAGGAGCTCTGAAATTGTCTTCGCAGGATGGAATGTCTATCGTTGGGGAAACTTCCAAGTTCCATATGACTGTGAGTTTCTATGCTAATCTGAGACAATCTTTCAGGTTTGCATGGATAAAGGTCAGAGAAGCAAATAATAGTTTCCGACGAGTGTTATCATTTTGTTTCGAACTGTTTTCGGGCAAATGTGTTCAAGGCATTGGAAAGGATGAAAATACGGCTTTTTATCCCTTTAAGTCAGTCTTGTCATTTGATCAAAGCGGAATTTTATTTCCCCACAGCCATGTTCTTGTCTTATTGATTTTGGTTCCATGATTAGAACTAGTTTCTGGTCGGTGACCGCAGTATCACACTTCAATGTACCACGTATTTTGGCTTTATATCATCCTTTATTCCCATATCTCTCAAGATCCATCTTGTCACTATCATTTGGAATATCATATTGATGTTAACTTTACCAACAATTATATTTCACTCAATTGTGTGGTTAAATAATTTATATTTTCTCTACGGAATTCTATCCAACTGCTTGATACCTATGTAGTGAGAGTCTTTCATTTTTAACATTCTAAAGAAGCAAAGTACATAAATATTTTGGCCATCAAAATATTCTGAGATCAGCAACGGTTCACTAATCTTATAAAAATCCCAACTTTTGCTTTGTTTGTGAGGTGACTAAATATTATACAATATTTTCATTCATTTATTGTGGGCGGGCCGTGGCGTAGTGCTTAGCGTACTCGCGTTCTACCTCTGGTGACGCCGGTTCAACCCTGTCTAATCAAAGTAGAATTCGCGGTGGTGGACGAAGCGATGTTCGCGGCAGGTTTTCTCGGTGTACCGTTTTCCCTGCCTTTCATTCCACCAAAACATTTATTCATTCACCCTCATGTCATTCACTCATTACCTGCCTCGGGAAGATGCGTCAGGAAGGACATCCGGCACCCTTGTTATTCCCTGCCATGTCAACTGAAGCACCACACCATCCTCCATCTCCGACCCCTACGGAAATACATTTTCATTCATTTATTGTGCTTTTAAAAATTTCCGTAGAAACATAGAAGATATTCTTTATGTAGAGTTAGTTTAAAACTCTTAGTATCTCGCTTCAAATAAACATCTTTTTAATAAATAGGTTTACCGCTATTGAAACACAAGTTACGAACCGTAGCTTTCGTTTTTCTTTATAAAATGAGGGACTTTTCAGATTTTGTATATGAAGTATAATTTAAAGAAGTTTCTCACCTGCGGACGGTTTCATTACTAAACAAATGAATATGAATTTTGGTCAAAACGTTAGTCACACTGTTTTAATACTTGTTTGGAAAATGAAACCCGTATTTCAAGCTACACTTGGCACCAAATGATTATCAGTGATAATGAAACAAAATATGTCTAATACATCACGTGTATTTTTTGACATAATTATCCCAGTTAATCCCCTTGCAGCTTACGACTTGGCGACGCAGTGCCCGACGACCCGGCGTTCTCTGACGCGTCGCCACACGCTGGGAGGCAGCGCCCTGCGCGGCGCAGCAGGGACGGGCGGCGTCGGAGTGGACGGCACTCAGTCGCTTCCTCAGTCACGGCCGTCGTCGCGCGGCCCTACGCCCTCATCGGCGTCATCGGAGGCTGGGAGCCAGAGCGGGCTCGGAGGCGTGCTACCCGAACTCAGTTGGTCGCGCTCCTCACTGCAGGACGACCTATTGCACTCGGTGAGCATCTATGCGCGACACTTGAGGCACTCCATGACAGTATCTCCTTCACGGTTTTAATTTATGGATGAGGATTCTAAATAACAAGAGGTTCATGTTTTATCTTAAAAACTAAGTAAGACTAATGACGTTTTCCATTTGCTGCTCTGGGGCACTTCGTGCGCAAAAATGGTATTCCATTTGAAGGAGAAGTTGCACCAATGCGGGGACATTACCAATTTGTTGTTCCATTTATCTATTTATACGCACTTTCTGTGCAATGAGAACAATCCGATTTGTATTTTCTCATGGAAGGGACTGCACTGGCCGTCGTTGAAGTTAGGTTAGCCTAACGCATCCCTGATTGCTACCAATTCATCCATAGATAACGCATCCCTGATTGATGCGATGAATTTGTTGCAAATATAACGTTTCACTTGTTGCATAAAATCAAGCACAAGATAACACTGAGCAAAGTAACTGAATCGCAGCCACCAAGTATCTTGTAGGAATCTTGTAGGAAAGATGTTTAATTTATTTGCTACACTCCCCTGGTGAAGGGGGAAACTCGTGTGTAGCAAGACGTAGTGCGAAAATACTGGATGTGAGAACTCTAGGTTTGGATGTGGTCCAAATCCAAAAGAGGAAAAGGATTTCTGCAAACCTTTGGATATCACATCCTAACCTTATAGCTTGGATACACGATAATGTTGGCATGTCAGATCCAAAGGTTTGGAAAAGTCCTTTCCTTCCTCTAGATTTGGATCTCTCATACAAATATGTTCTCTCAGTGACTTCTCACTCAGAGCAGAAAATGGGAAACTCCATAAGAGAGAAAGACATCGAAGAAGATGCTGGTGAAGAATGGAAGTGTATTGGAAATTAATTGTACCGTTAGAACTTTGTTAGAAGTTTATAAAATTATGCTGATGTTGCTAATGTGCTTTGCGGTCATAAATACTATCCTTCAAAATAACTTGGGACAGTATATTTATTGTATTTAATAAGACATGCGTTTGTGTCTTTAATCTTATACCTGACTGTATAGAGTAGAGTTTCTTTCTGGGAGTGGGGTGTCGTAAAAGGTGATATGAAAAATTAGAATACACCTTTACACTTAAACAATGACGGAATCATTTAACGAAAGAAAATCATGTGTTATAAATACTCCCGTGTAAAAATAAATACACGTTTAAAGAAAATTTATTAATAGGTCGATTGCGTTTAATTTTTCATTTGTAAACTTGTCTATTCATTAATCGACACATGAAACACATTAATGCAAATTGATTTTAAGTGATAAAAGACGATTTCTGTGTTCGGTTTAGTAAATAGTTTGACCTATGTCTCGTGATGCCATGCTTACTGTGTATCCTGTGTTATTAAGGTTTTCATTGAATCTCGAATATCTTCTCTAATTTTTTATGACTTAAGGTAGTCGTGGAGCTAAAAAACTTAAAAAAACATTGATGTAGACTGAGAGGCTCTCACTCAAAGAAGCAGAGGTAGGGAGGAGCAACATGTAGGGAGGAGCAAATTTCAACAAACGTTAGAATTATGTGTAATGTTATTTAATTTATGGGACGGGAATACGAAGGAGAACCATTATTTTACAACAGAATTACTTCCATGCAGAAAAATGGAGAATAATTTAGTTGCATAGAAGTATGAACTCTTGTGTCTCTTGCACCCAATCATTCCTATACTATAAATAAATGTTACAGTGTTCTACACCAACCCTTAAAGTTTCTACCATGAATTCGGTATCACTCTGTATAACAAGTAATTATTAACTTCTTGAATAATTGAATTAGTACATATTTAGTATTAAAAATTCTTTAAAAAGTTGTAACTTTGCCACATTATTACATTATCTCTGATATTTCGTTTTCTCGTCCGATTTCTCGTTCTTTATTTCCATCTTTTTGACGTAATGTAAAACCATACCCTTATAAGAGAGGATGGATTAAAGGTTGAAACAAAACAAGTGTAGCATCACAATCTCTGAGGTTAACTCTTGTGCGTGTGCAGAAGAACTGGCAGACTGCGATGGAGTGCCTGTCGCTAACGCTGGAGGAGATAGTGCACATCCGCTCGGTGCTCACAAAAGCGGAATTGGAGTCTTTACCAGTGGAGGGTCACGTCAAGGACGATGTAGAGAAGAAGAAGGTTAGTCCACGCCTCTATTCTTAATTTTGATAATTCAAATATCACACAAAGCACTTTTAGGTTGGATAAGCCAGAGAGATTAATAAGGTTAAGTTAGACTGTTGATTCGAGGAACTATTTTAGAGATTCGCTGTCTATTGTGGGTTTCGTGGATGAGTGTCGATCTCTGAAACGTGCAAACATATCACAATCGTTCCCACAATCTTTCTTTACTAAATACGATTTCAAATAATCACGAAGTTAATTTTAATAATATTTCACTCTTTACAATTTCATATTTGCATTCCAGACAAAAGATGGAGCATAAACTTTTTACACTAGTACGAAGTATATGCAGTGAAATTGGTTTCCCATTTTTTCCAGTACTACGATTAAACTTTTCGACGTTTTCAACTTTTTGGATATTTTGCTGTAATGTTTGTCAGCATGGATACAATTCACAAACTTGAATGAGCAAGTTACTGGAACATTTTCGCGTTGGTGAGAAAACTAGTGTTAGAATGAAAAGTGTCAGTAACACAGTAAATAATCTCGTTCTGCTCCCAAAAAAAGGATGCACACAATGTTAAGAGAAAAAAAACTTTTTATGGTGGATATTTCTCTCAATTTTTTTAAATGGCCGATCGAAAATGTTAAGTGATAATCCAGGCGGTGCTTTTTATGAGAATTTAATACGCTTTAATTTAGTTCTCGATTTCGCAAATGTTATTGAACAAAGTGGTTATTAAATATCATTAAGATGATTTTCTATGTAAAGGTTGAATTTTCTTGAAGCATTTTCTCTTGCATCTTGTACATCTATATTGTAATCTGGTATATCTTGAATATATTCATTGTTAAAACTATTAAATAATTTTTGTTTTCCCTCTTCAGTAATTTTCCTTTTTAATTTGCAAGTTGTCTTTTCAAAGTTAATGTCTTTTCAAAGTCATATATATATATAACTATTTTATTTTTTCCACCTTCTTTACATTTAATTCATCATCAATTATCACTATGAGTAAAGGAAAATCGTATTATTTTTCAGGTGTGCTTCCTGTGTCTCAAGACTAGATTTGGAATTTTTGGTCCTTGGGGACAAATCTGCAAACTCTGCCAGAGGACTATATGCAACAAATGTTGTTCAAAGGTATGAAACAATCAAATATATTCTCAGTCCATTTATTGTTCAATTTCAAGAAAATATTTGGTTATTAGCATACATTTTTCAACACAGACTTAACATTGTAGATGGCACTTAACAACAGTTACGGAGCCATGTGACCCCCAAGAAAAATGAACCTATTGAATGTGAAATTGTTAACAAAAAACGATTTTTTGTTAATAATTTATTTACACAATTCTTCAACAATTTTAAATAGACACCGGTGAACAAAAACTTATTCAGACTGGTTGTCACACTAAATTGAACTGAACTTGAAACAATTTTTGTGTGCTTGAAATGGGTGTTTAATCATAACTGAGGAAAAACTTCACCCCTAGTACTGAGCTTGTCTGTCTATGAGCTTGTCTGTCTATGAGCTTGTCTGTCTGGCTTGAGCTTGTATGTCAACTTTTTATCTTATCTAGGAACTTTTGCTGATATTTTTGAATCCGCCTCTGCCTTAGGGCCCTTGATCGGAATTGATGGGATGGTCCCTTGCTTGCTTCCGGAGAGTAAATTAGTTTATTGTCCTCCATGTGGTCATACGCAGTTTGTACTGTTTTTTGACAATAAATTTATTATGTAAATTTATTATGATGTGTTCGAATTGAAGGAGAGGGGGAAGCCAAGAAATGTAACCCCTTATGATTCTCCCCCTCACTCCTACCTTATGTTTATTCCCAGCTGGGGGAAAATAATTCCACCCCTCATGATTGTCAAAAATAATTTTCAAAATTATGCATAAATTTGACCTTGTGTGCCAACTGAGTATTGTGGAATGTATGCACATCATTGTAATAAGGTACTCTAGAAATCATTATTCTAAGAAAAATAAATTGTATCATGTAAGACGAATTTATGATAGGTAACATATATAGTGAGAAATTAATACAAAATTACAAAAACTATGAGGTCCTTTTCAAAAGCCCCTCCCTCTGAACATAAAGTCACTATCAGTTAATGAAGCACTGTATTGAAACACGAAAAGAAAAGCTTCAAAAATATTCCCCCCACCCTTCCACCCTTCTACATTTTCTTTAATTCGAAATCTATGGATATGTTTCTGTGTCTTAGGATTATTTCTTTTGTCACTCAGATGCGCATCCCTACGGAGCATTTCTCTCGCGTGCCAGTGTTCGCGTTGAGTCCAGGCCTCTCCTCTCCCGAGGAGGAACGAGAATCATTTCCACGTTCACTCATGTCGCGACTGCTGGTGCCCGAGGGACTGGGCGGTGGCTCTGGCGGCGCGGGGGCCCGCGCGAGCGTGGGTAGCGCTCCATCTAGCCCCGGACCTCCCCTACGACCCGCTTCGGGTGCCGCCTCGAGTCTGGGCGGCGATAGTCTCGCCGACGGCCCTCAGTCGCTGCCTGCGCTCAGCCCCACCGCTTCAGCCTCAGCCGCCGCCTCACCAGCCTCCGCAGCTTCCGACCGCAGGTATAGCTCCTTATTATTTCTTCATTTTCATTTACTCAATTACACATTTGTAAAAATGAATGCCGTTGTGTATTTTTTAACGGATTTGGTGTTCCAACATTGTCTCCAAAGTTATCCATGCTGTTGAGAGGAACTCCTCACTATCATGCTCGGTTCATGGAGTGGGTCTTAAGGGTCGAAGGGGGGCTCTAGTAAAAATGGGTGGTCATCTGGTAGCCATTGATGGCCATTGATGGCCATTCATTTCAAGTGGTCACCATTGGCGATGATAGATGGCTACCCAATTTCCATTTTTACTAGAAGGGAGGGGGTATGATTAAAGGAAATTAAATAAGAAAGTGTGATACATGAGGAGAGAAAAACAAAGTTCTACCGAAAATGAATCAAATATGAGTGAAGAAAATGTATGAATTAGAGGAAAGAATAGATGAGTGAGAGGTAAGAATGGATGGATGGGTCTAGGGTGCATAGGTAACTGGAATTGGTGGAGGGTGCATGGCTCTATGTAAGGAAACCCAGGATGGAATTATCTTCGAAGGCCTCCATATTCAAAACACCCAAACATATTTGCAGTCTTACAAGAAGATAACCAACAAACTAGTGAAATTCGAAAATATTGAAATTTTGGTTGTTTTTAATAATGAGCTAAACTTTTATTTTTTTATTGTTATAAAAACGTTTAAGGTCTATTTAAGTTAAATTGACATTTATATGATATACGGTGACTCATCTTGAGGCCTGGACTGCCCCCATCCTATGGTATGCTATGGTGGGTGAGAGCAATAGATTGGTACATGAATGAGTACATGAAATTGATTGAATGAATGAGTAGGGTTGATGAGTGGATGGATGAATGAGGATGTGGGAGGGGGGTTGGAGTTGAAAGTGTGTTTAGGTTTGGGTGAGCCAACACCAAAAAGTAAAGTAGGAGTAGGTTAAATGAGGATTCAGTTTTTTTGTATCCTTTTCCTTGTTAATTTATGTTCATTGATATTGATGAGATATTGATATAGTCTTTTTTTTTAAGATGTGTTTTTAAGGGAAAAAGAAAGTATAAATACTTTTTAGCCTAAGTATAAATATCCATCACAATAAGTGACAAGAATACAAAGACTTTTTATGAGGAAACAATGTTTTTAAACGAAGGTACACCTTTTATTTATGTATAACCATTTTCATGTGTTTTACATGATTTCAATAATTGATTTATTCTTCCCGGCATCATTTTTACAAATACTTCACATATTCAGCTTTTGCTTTTGACTGAAGTATTAGTAACAATATAAGTTGTGAATCATGGTACATGGTAAAACTCACAAGTGTTTTACTGACCCAATTTTTTATATATGAATGCTCTGAAGATGACACTGAATCCAATAGTATCATGAACAACAGTACCACTTGCTGAAGAAGGACTTTTACCATTTCAAAAATTTTTGCCAAATTTTTTACTATTTAATGAATGCTCTGATTTATTAGGAAGTTTTTCCAGTTAGGTCAAATATAAACAAGTGACATCAAAATTGCCAGCAAATGGTTTTCAAAATTCTTGAGTGTGTCTCTGAAGAATATTTTATATGTGATAATGGAAACCAACTATGGTATGTAGTATGAGTGATATATTTGAAGTATCCTAATTCATGAGAACGTTCTTAAGTATGTTACTCTTCAAGAACTGCAATTATACAGTCCAGAATTTTGAAACTGTGTCCATAATTGTGATAGTACAGCATAGTGTTTCCTGAATTTACCTTTTGGTTAATGTGAAGGAGAGGCTGGTGGAGTGTTAGTGAATTCTCAATCTACACAATTGGTGAATAAATATTTTCTCAATAATATTGCAACAGAAATTCTTTTAATATGTCACTAAATCATACCTGTTTTCTAAAGGTACGATCTGGGGTAGGAATTTCTCTTTATCTCTTTATCTCCCTGGTTGCTACAAGTCTGTTTCTATGATTTAAGTAATTAAGTTGTATTCATCTTGAACAATCTATTTTTTGTCTCTAAACTTCCAAAGCATGGAGAAAAACCCATCAAAAAAAATTTAAAAATATTTCTACGTAACATTCCTTGAAAAAAAAAAAACAGAAGAAAGATATTATCATCAGAATTCACTTTTACAGAACTATTGATAATCTTTGAGGATATAGTTTATATACTCATTCTGCTTGGAGGATATTTAAGTATTTAGTCATAAGCTTTTGATATGGTGTCACATTCTCTACTACTAGAAAAATTACATGTAGGAATAAGGGCGAATTTTGAATGCTCTTCTAAAATCTTACTTAACAAACTGCAAGCAATGCACAGAAATTTGCTGGGAGTCAAAACTGTCTATGAATAAAATGAAATCAAATTTCACAACTCTATGTCAATGACTTCCCCAAATCACCAATGTGTAAACTAATATCCTATACAAATGATACTTCAATTGTCTGTTACAAGGAAGACCTAGGAACATGTGAAGAAAACCTAAATATTTCTTTAACACAAATATACACTTACCTATGTCAAAATAATTTGGAAATGAATGCTGATGAAACAAAAATTGTGCACTTTCATCATCGTAGTGTAGATAATTTATAGATTCGTTAAACGTCCAATTTAAATATAAACCACTCGACAGAATCAATGGCCACAATTTTTTAGGAATCCACATTAATGAAAACCTTACCTACAATGCACACATTGACACATTATGTGAGCAAACTGAGCTTCTGCATTTTCGTACTGAGACATTTCTCAAAGCTTGAATACTGAATTACTAATCACTCTATACTATGGCATAATACATGCATATATAGAATATGGTATCAAAATTTGGGATGGAACATCACACCAAAATATGAGCAGAATAATGACAAGGCAGAAAAGAGCACTAAGATGCATATTTAAATTAAAACCCACTAAATCTGGCAGAGATTACTATATAAAACACAAAATCTTAACTGTAATAGCACTTTATGTCTACAGACTAATTATCTTACAATAAAATAATACTAAACCTAACATAACTAAAAACTATGAAATACATAATTATAATACTTGAGGTAAACTAGACTACCACAGGGTGTTCAACTCAAAATCTGCCACTAATAAAGACCCATATGTAAGTGGTCCATATGTAAGTGACCCATTCTATAAATTACTGGACAATATTAAAGTATTAACTGGAAACATATTCAAAATTAAACTAAAACAATATATTATATTAAAATGCCCATACAAACTAAAAGATCTCTCGGAAAATAGGAATAGAAAGTTGAAGAATTTTCTGTGATGTTAAGATCATGTTTTTCAGCGATAACATAATGAGAACTCTCCTTGTATTGAAAATATTTATTTGTATGTTTTTGAATGTACTAATTTATTTGACAATGCTTGAAACTTCAAAATTGTAGAGGTATATGAGCAAATAAAACATCATTATTATTATTATTATTATTATGTATTAATTTTTTAAATATTATTACCAGTTGAATTCAATTCAGCATAAAAATAGAATTTCTGTTCATTGAGAATAATAATGTTACAATACCTAAAGATATATTTTTCCTTTCAGGAGTAGGTTTTCTCGTTCTAAGACCATGGGGCGGTCAGATACGAAGAAAGAAAAGCTTAAAGGCCTGCAAATGACAGTATGCCACGACTGCAAGACCATGGTGCTTCAGATCATTAAGTCTTCGCGCACAAGTCGTTCTAACGCTATTCGCAATCTCACTCTCAACCTATCCCCTGTATATTAGAGGTCTGTAGTTTTATAAAGAGTTCAAACTATTTATGTTGACATAAGTAATTTCTAATCGAAGAGGCATTTTATGAACTCTTACACCAGCTTTAGTTTCAATTAACATACTCTTAAATTTCAATGATATTTGAATTCATATCAGAAATTATGTTCACCAAAGGTAGAACTCCTCTGTTAAGGAAAAATAACATGAAACATCAAATATGTCTTGCCTATGAAAAAAATGCTTAAAATCTGAGCAAATTTATAGTTAGTTTATTACTTCAGTCATAGAAAAAAGAAAAGCATTGAATGCTGTGTACAGTTGAAAAACCAATGAAATAAAAAAGTGTCATGTCTCCTGCTCAGGTTGCTAGAAACAAAGGAACTTGAGAAATATTTTTATTATTAATGTACATATAGTTACTTCAAGAATATTATGTGATATGTATTCAGTGGCAATCCCTCTTACCGAATGTAGCTTCTTAATGAATGTGGAAATACATATATCACTGTTTTTTTCTGTAGTTGTGTTGCCTAGATTATTTACACTATCCAATGTTTATTTGTGAATATAAAAGAAATCATTTCATGGTTACAAGAAACGCATTGATGTTTCCTTGTTAATGTATTAAAAAGTGTAATGTTCATAAAGGCATATTTTTGCTCTACTTATGGTCAAATTGGGGGCCCAACCAAAAAGTCATTATTTTCTAATGAAAAAGATTTACAAATCTGTGAATGAGCAGATTTTACTTGCTGAAACAGGGAACAATCCATAATTTTCAAGTTTCTAGTTGGTATTATAATACAATGGGCTATCCTTAAAATATCTATTGAAATACTACAAAAAATTTATGAAACCATTTTGTGTTGTTTTGAAAAGAAATCTCCCTAATTTGATCACAATTAATATTAATGAAAAGAAGCACTATTCTGTTCTGAGTTTAAAGCTCAGGTTCTGCCTAAGAGGTTGGTTTGCAGATGTGTTGCTAGTCTATCATGTGCCTTAATTGTGCAAACACAACACAATTTGCTTGGGGCTCTCGATGATGAAATGAAATGAAGTCAATGATACCTAAAATTAGTATCCAGAGTATAAGAAAAAATGCAACACATCTGCATGAATATCCATTTTCAGATGAATTGGATTGATTTAAGTGCAGTTAAGCAATTTGTGAGCTTTCTTAGTGTGTGATTGTGTTGGAGTGACGCTTTAGAAAATGGTTGGAGCATAAATATCATTTACAATCAGTATCCATAAGTACCCTATATAAGTAAAACATCAAAAAATGATACTTTTATAAAATAAATTAGATATTTACATGTTTCAGATGATTTTAGTTATTTATTTAATAGAAATTTAGTATTCACTCTCAACACTTGAAAATGTTTTATTTTAGTCATTGCATGTTTCTCTTCAATGCAATAAGAGTATTTATCAGACATTTAAACTTTTAAAGATTGAGATATATTATTTTAATGCTCACTGTACAGTTGGTGTAAATGAGGAAAAAATCTTTTCTTACGTCTTGCCTATTTTATACAAAAGTGAATTAATAGAAAAAAATTAATAATCACCCACATTTCAAAATTTCTTTAATACAGAGACCTAAACATCATTCAAACTACAATTATATCAGAGGAGCTCACAAATTGTCTTTATACCTGTAAATATCTCAAGAACAATACTTATAAAATGCTTAATATTAGTCTTAGTACCCAAATTCTTGTACCTGACTTAAACCATATGTAGTACCTACAGACCACAAAATAAATCATTATTTCTGTTAGTGTTTATATGCTTCTTAATATTTATATGTTGGTCTGAATGTTGTTAAAAATGGATAAAGAGCACAAAAAATCTTTTTTTTATGAAGAGATAATCTACTCATAACTCAACCTCAAAAGTATTTATTTATTATGCAGCAGAAACAAGTCATAAGGTGAAAGTTCCAACAGATTCCTTCTTCTGTGTTAAATAAAAAATGTTAAACATTTGTTTATAGTAAAACTTTTTTCCTTGTAACTAGTTCATCTGTACAAGCTCTGAAAATTTGGAATTTTTGGGAGCAGAATGGTAACTATATTTCTTAATGTGTAAAGACATAGTCATGACATGTTTCTGCTAAGTATAATATTGTAAATTCAACCTATAAATAATTCAATATACATGTAATTACTCTGTACTAAAGTGTATATGACGCTGTAGATACTGCTACTATTAAGCTGTGTAATTGGCATCCAATTGGTTATATAGTTTATGAGTTCAAAAAGCATTACATTCATTCACTTCCAACATATTCCATATCCTTTCCCCAACTTCTTTTTCAATTACATTATTGCCCTGCAATGAGACAATTTACACAATTTATTGAATAATTGATTTAGTTTTGATGAAATAAAAAATAAAAGTAGATTCATAGTTTAAATTGTTATATTTTGATCTGCCTAATATATACTCAGTGATGTCACTAGAACAATAGGCAAACAGGGTAAGCTTCAGCTGTCCCTGTACTAATCATCAACAATTCTTTCACTTCCAATACCACATTTTCATCTTAGTAGCTTCCTCAACAAAACAAATATCTGTAATGAGGCATTTTGCCATAATTACAGTAATATACTCATGTGTGTGTGTGTGTGTGTGTGTATATATATATATATATATATATATATATATATATATATATATATATATATATATATATATATATATATATATATATATATAATGAGACGTTAGGAGGTTTTGGAAGATTCAAAAATTAGCCGTTGACGCGAGCAGCAGGGGCGAGGCGTCCCGACCACCCACTCGTAGGGCCTATGGATGGGTGCGTCGCCGGCGCGGGGAGAATCAAAGACCAGTATTTTCAAAGGAAGCATGAAAAACATCCTAAAGAGTTATTTCCGGAGTGGCGGTTACACGCACTAGGCAGAGCGGCACTGGTAACAAAGATATTTGGAAACGTGACCAAAATTAAACATCAGTTTAGTAAACATTTAGCTAATGCGTGGGAGCAGAAGCGTGCGAAATTTTAAAGAAAGATGTGTACACGCAGTAGCCCTCCCAAGACGACGAGACAGACGTGACTTAGAGAATAAGAAATTCATTAAAATTAACCCAGGATTCCTTTTGTGAAGTTTGGACCGAAGGGTGTGGGTGGAAGAATGGTAAGGTTCAAAGAGAGCGGCTTTCAGGATATTTTGGAAAACAAAATCATAAAAATTTTAGGAGTAAAAGATCAAGCGAAGATTCAATTGATCAAAGTATGGGTAGCGCGGCACACGGACAGACAAGTGACGCACCGAAGTAGACAACAGGTGGGGGTTTTCAAAGGCGCTGAATCCACTAGGGACTTTTGGGACAAGTTCAGACGTGTAGAATCTAGGGTTACTTTGGCGGCAGGCGAAAGGCGTTATAACAATAGAAGCAGAGGCATGAGAACGAGAGACAGTTCGGCACGCGCCAGCCACATGGCGTCGGCATGGCTTCAGTGGGGAGCCAAGAAAGTTATTGTTAAACGGATCGACGTGATTCGTCGGACAGTTTTTCCAAATTTTGGGTGGAGAAGAAGAGGTGTTTGGTATAAAACAAGGTGCTCATGGAGCGGAGGGATACTTACTTAGAGACTTGAGATTATTATATTTTTCTTATTTAGAGTGGAGATATTTGAGATAGTTGCTCTACGAACGACAGTGTCAGTCTTCTGTTCGAGACTTTGTATTTGAATCGGCAATCATGATTCATTCTAGATCCATCGACTATGTCAGTTTTTGAAGCATTTGGTTGATTAGTTCAGTGAGCTAGCACATCGGCTCCTTAATAGTCAATGGCGCGGTCTCGCAGTGATGTTACATGTTAACCATGGAAAGTAATTAATGAGATGGATGAGCTTTTGGACTTGTGACTTGAAGCCGTTAATCACATCGTGGAAGGATTCACTGTTCCTTTAGGAAAGTTCCTTTAGCGGGGAAAAAGGACTTGATTCGGTAGGCGAGTTCGAGGACCATAATCCGGCCATGGATCGTGGTAGTCGGGGGTGTCTGCAATGAATGGGGTGACGAGAGGTGATCGAGGCCAGTCAACAAGGAAGCTCGACAGGGTAGCCACCGTCTTAGGCCCACAATGTCGATGAACCTGTCCTCAGCCCGAGGCTCTCACCTAGTTTCGCACGGCGCAGCACCATATATCATCTGAGTAATAAGGTATTTGCTCGAGGTCTGGTAGCTTTAGTCACATCAGTGGCGATTAGTCTCTCTTCGGACGAAGAGAGAGCAAGTTTTTGTTGCTAAAATTTACTAACGGGAAAGACAGTGATTTTCCCTAGTCACAACGAACTATATTAGCTTTGTGTTTTATATTTCATGTGAGTAACGTAATATGAGGAGACTGGGTTTAATACCCAATATAAAAGATAATGTCCAGTTACGTGTGCATTTTGGGAGGAAAATCTCGAGTAATGAGAGTGTGCATGTGTGTGGTAGTTTTGAGCCTAGTTTAGAATGTAGTGATATTTGATTAAACCAATTTTATTTTTTGACGTATTTTTACCAATAGTGTGTGTTTTCTCAAATGAATGGGCACGAACCCAGCTCGACTTCAATTCCTCCCATGTTGGGGACTTATTAATAAACCTTCGCGGTCATTAATTAGAGGTAATTAATCATTGACCTATTTGTTTAATTAATTAGTAGGAAGTGCTTGTTCCACTGCTCTATTTTTATCTCTTAGTTCGAATAGTATATGGTTAAATTTCTAATAACTACTCCTCCTTTTATGTTATGTTTTACTTCGTTAATATACAACTAATATAAATTGTTATCTTACAAGTTAAATGGGACTAGCAGTACCTCAACGGTTATATTACTATATATATATATATATATATATATATATATATATATATATATATATATATATATATATATATATAGAGAGAGAGAGAGAGAGAGAGAGAGAGAGACAATATAACCTTGATAAAATAAACAACATAAGCTGACATTTTTCAAATTTTTTTAATCTCAGGAATAACATTTATACATTTCTCCATATGAAAACCACGAACTTCAACCATTACTTAGTGGTGAAACTTTTGAGACAACTTACAAGACTTGGGGTGGAAGTCTCTTTGGAAACCCTGGTCCCCTATTCTAGACAAACATCAATGTGTTTGCATCCTGTGTCAAGGATTACATGAAGGAATTTGTAATGGAAATTAGGGATATTTAATAAGATCAGCTATTTGTATTTTGTTGTTATTATAAAATTGTAGGATATTTCAATTAAATTTTTCGTCTCTATATTATATTTGGTAATTCATTTGGAAACCCGTTACAGGATAAAATTCTAAGTGGACCACCCCACACACCCCGGTCTTGGCTCCCTACTGACGGTGTGGAACTAAAGCAAATATGCATTTGCCTGCAAGAGACACACCTTTTACCAGAGCACTCTCCCTCTCTGCTGGGATACATCAACTTCAGACACGATGACACCACGGGAGAACGAGAAATAGATGGAATGGCAAAGTTTGTTAGAAATACTGTCCTCTCCTCACCCGTTATTCTATATACTACACTCCAAGCTATAGCAGTTAAAACACTCACCGAAATTTACCTGTAGTTACGACAGGATTTGTCGTAATGTCAGGATTTCTGTCGTAAAATTGACGACGTTCTGTCGTAACAACAGGATTTCTAACGTAATTCCTGCTTCAAGAATTGAGATCAGGATATGGCAGAAATTCTGTATGATCTGACGTTGGTTCATTGCACATTTTACTATACACAGCAATTACTTTGTACATAGGTAACATATTATTACGTTAAAATACCTGACATATTAATGACAATATTAACTCGACCGTATGGTGAACTCAAAAACAAGCATACTTAAGAGATTTATTTTGAAATTACTACTATCATATATTTAATTAGAAATGAAACTCTTTCTGTCAATTTGTTGTACACAGAATACATCGATACATCGCGCAATTTGTTGATAATCGATCGAATGTAAGTCACAATTCACGTATAGTGCGCGAGTGAAAAGATATTTACAAATTTCGTAGTGCCGATAAAGCCTCATTGAGTTTAATTAGGTAGAAGGGTAGTCTTACATCAATATTTGTGGTTCTTATTTCCATTGAGGAGGATAATATCACAGGTCTTCATGTAAAAAAAACTGTATGATTTTTATACACTTTCTTATAGATTTCAACTTTGTAAAAACGAAAAAAATTCCAACAAATTCAATTACGTCCATTTTTTGTTACACACAAGATTTCGTTTGAATTTAGCGTAAAAATTCCGCATTTACTTAAAATTTAGTATTATTTTTTTATTTAAATAATGACCTTAAAACTAAGACTTCAAGACTTTAAAGATAAGGTTGAGCATGTTCCGACATTTTATCTGGTGTACTAGAATCAGTATCTCGCTGGCCATCTAATGCCACACTCGGCTTATATCCAGTATTTGATCGCTACTGTTTTTATTTCTGGAATATTCACAGAGGTTGTATAATTTCTCCCGACAGTTTATTTTATGTTTGTGGTGAATACACAGTGAAAAGTTAAGAAAAAAAAGTGAGCTTGCGAAGAAAGATTATTTTGCGTATTTCAAATTTAAACTTTGAGATGATGTCAAAGCATGGACTCCACATAAGGTGTGCAGAAGATGCGAGGAGGATCTTCGTTTGTGGTTTAAGGGTAAGAAAAACTTCTTTTGTTTTGGAATTCCTGTGATATGGTGTGAGTCTAGCATTACTTCCACTTACTTGTGCCATGCTCCTTCCTTTCTCTTTTCTGACCTCCCTTAGTCACCTCTTGTTCTTTTCGATCCCGATGCTATTAGGGCTAGGGTATCTTTCATTTTCCTCTTTCCTCTTCTTTTTTTATGTTTTTAGTAAAGTAAAATTGAGATATGTTGGGATTTGAGTTTTGAGTTGTAATTCAGGAGGGTTTTTAGTGGGTATGGCTGAGTCATTCGGCGAGTCCCACACGCGGGGAGAGTCATGTTGGCTCTCCCTAGTGCGTAACTGCATTTTCCCTACCTGTACAAGTTTTAAGGGCTCTAATGACCTCGATGTTGATGAGCCCTAAAGCCCCGCAAAAAAAGATGGTGTGAACAGAAAAAATACACAAAGGAGTGCTACTTCAGTTTGATAGATGTGTCGGGATTTAATAAAAAAAATACAGAAAATATCTTACCCTAACCTTGACTTAGCTTTTTGTCCAGTATCCCATGGCTCTGAAATACAAGTTCCATAGCCACCTTCTAATTTAGATGACATCCTGAGTCAGAGGACTCAGACACATTAGATTCCCAGGACGAATCTAGTTCAGATATTCCTGTTAATGAGGGATCTCAACTTTTTTCTCAGAGTAAGCTCAACGACCTAGTAAGAGACTTAGTTCTTTCAAAAGATGCAGCCGAATTGCTAGGATCGAGGTTAAACAACAAAAACCTGCTATTGCTATCATCTGGGACTTCATTTTCGTGGTAAGGCACCGAGACAGAGAATTTACTCAGCTTTCCTCTAAAGAGGGAAATCTGGTTGAATTGAACGATGTTCATGGGCTCATGAAGAACTTTGAAATGGAATATGATTCATCAGCATGGCGCATATTCATTGATTCTTCGAAAAATAACCTCAAAGCAGTCTTATATTTGCATCTCTTCCTGTGGGACATTCTGTTCATATGGGAGAAAATCAAATATCATGAACAATGGATGGTTTGTGGAGATTGAGTAATATTAACCATGTTGTTGGGTCAGCAGGGAGGTTGTATAAAATATCCTTTTCTTTGTTTATGGGGCCAGACAGTTGCATTGGATAAAATCTGACTGACCACCACGAGAAAATTTAACCCCCGGCGAGAAAAACGTCATCAATACGACTTTGGTTCCTCCAGAAAAAAGTTTTATTACCACCTCTTCATATTAAATTGGGGCTTATAAAGCAGTTGGTCAAATCACTACCAACAATTTTTTTTGATTAGTTGTAACAAACATAATGTTTAATTCATTGTAATAAATGTTTGATCAAAAATTTGTTTTTATTTTTCAAAAAAATTATACGTGATGGGATGTCATGGAAAACATTTTAGAACCTGCGTCCATTAAAACATATAATTTAGTAAAAATATTCCATGTAGCTGGAAAAAAATTTTCTTGCAGACCTGTGTACTTGCTAAGGTATCGCCAGAGTTGTGTGGTTTTAGTTCATAAGAGGCCATTAGGAATTTCGCAAATTTAGAGAAGGTTAGAAGAAAACAAATGCGACTCTAATACGGTTAAAGAAACATGTAAGAGAAAATTATACTGAAGGTAAATATGATTTTTGGAGGATGATTGACATTTTGAATTTCACGCAATTTATACAGCTTAACCAATGAACGCTACAAGTAATATGTTATTCGGTTCAAAAAATAATGTGAGAAATATTGCTTTTCATTCGTTCAGTATACTTTGCTGCCTTTTAATTTATTTGAAAAAAATTAATTAGTTACTTATTTCGTCGTCGCATAGGCATTTCAATGTAATTGTTACGGTCAATATCCCACTTCGTTTGGTACTAAACGAGAAGAATTTCCAGATTTTGTTTAACTCCTTTTCCCCTTTTCCCTAGTTTGTAGGGGTCGGAGAGGTGGGGATGATATAATTCCTCCTACTTTGAGGTGGCGGAGGAATTACCAAGGTGCCGGATGACCTTTCTGTCGCACCTCCCCGAGGCGGGTGAAGAATGAATGTTGTGGTGGAATGATAGGCAGGCGAAACGGGAGAACCCCGAGAAAACCTGCTGCGAACACCCGCTTCGTCCACCACCGCGAATTCTACTAGGATCGGATACAGTTTGAATCCGCGTCACCAGAGGTAGAAAGCGGGTACGCTAAGCACTACGCCACGGGTCGCCCTTTTCCCGATATTAGTATATAGTATTAATTCAAACATCCTTGTAATATTACCGAAATTTCTAAGTTACTGAAATACACGATTCTACAGTTCTTACGGCAAAATCGTGGTGCTTTTAGTTTTCGTCCATGTTCTGTCGTAATAACAGGCTGTACTAAAATCCTATCGTAAATACAGCCTGTCGCGCCTAATTTATGACAAAAATTCTGACGTAAATTCTATCGTAACCTCTGTCGTACGACAGAAAATTTCGGTATCCACAGCATACCAACAATGACCGTGTGTTCAATTTCTCTTCCATAGACACGATATATTTGGAAACTTCCCTAAGAATTTAATTCACCAGCTTACTCAACCATTACTCCTCCTCGGAGATTTTAACGTCAACAGTGTACTGAGGGGTTCGTCGAGCGATTGTCTCAGGGGTCGAATGTTGAATTGTCTCTTCGAGCGTGAAGATTTGTGTATACTGAACCACATGAATTTGTCGTATAGCGCCGACATATAGCGTCATTAAGTCGTGTCGCGTTATTTCATGTTCCATTATTCCCACTCTTGTCATTCTATATAAAATGTTTCTTACTATTTGCTGCTTATATGTCATGTTCTTCAAATAATAATTTGCTGTCTATTATTACACCTAAATAATTCATTTTTGTTAATATTAGTATTTCCTTTCTATTTAATTCTATCTAAAATCTCTCTTTTCTTTTTTTACATTTTCGAAGCATAGTATTTTTGTGTTTGATTTTGACAACTGCAATTCTTTTTTTAGAACATTCTTCCTTACAGAAATCGACTGGTTCCTGTGTCCTTTGTTGAAGCTTTGCCCGTGATGCTCCACTCTAGATATTATTAACACTAGATCATCTGCATAAGCTAATGTACTTGTGATTAAGTATGATCATGTAATTCCTTTTACTTCTCATGTCCACAATATTTGGCCCATGACAAGTTCCAGAGGACTGGCCCACTTGATCAGTCCTGGGGACATCCTATTGTTGTCTGTTTTATTATAGTTTCTCCTCCAAATGTCAACATGATGTGGCGGTCTGTAAAATACGATTTGTATATGTTTATTAACTATGTCGGTTTCCCATTGTTCGTATTATATTCTTCCAGGGGATATGATCAAACGCCCCTGCTGTATTGAGGAAAACACATGCACTGTGTATTTCTTCTCTACTACTTATCCTTCGTATTAATTCACGTAGTGCATCTTGTGTTCCCAACCCTTGTACAAAACCATATTGGTACTTGTTCATGTCTCCATGCATATATAAGTAATTTTGTAACCTTTGTGTTAGACGTCTATCGAATAATTTCCCGTATATCTGTATTAAAGATAATAAGAATTAAAGATAATAAATATGATAAGAATTTCGTTTTGTCTTTACCTTTGAGGAACATCTTTATTTGAATGATCTTCCGCACCTGTGGATAATACGTTTCTAATAATAATCTATTAAATATCTTCTGTACTGGTTTTAGTAAAACTTCTATTGTGTTTTTTAACACGTGAGTTATTAAATCGACTCTTGTAGCCTTTTTATTCTTTATTCGCTTTGTTGCAACTAGTATCTACTGTTGTATTATTATTTGCTCATCTGCTACATCGTAATCTTCATATTCCAAAATCTCTTTCTTTTCCTGGAAACCTTATTTCTAATAAATATTCCCCCGTTTCACGCCATGTACTCTGCTGTCCTACCTCCCGCTGCATGCTCATCCATATCTCCTTCTGTTTAATTTTCCCTGCACTAATCAGATAGGGCAATCCCCGTGTTCTTTTCTGAAATCATTTATCACTGAATTTTTGCCAACTTCCACTTTTGCATCAGAAATTGTACGCTTGTACTCTTCTTTTCCTTTTGTACGCTCCTTTAATTCTACCCTATATTCATATCCTCGTCGTTTCAGGCGCTGCATTCTATGTCTTACATTATTTACCTTCCGTTTCCGTGAGCTATTTGCCACCACTTTACCATCCTCTTTTATCGTTTTTTATTCTCTACACTTTGCACATTCCCTTTATAGTCTTATTTGTAAATAATCCAGACATTCATGTATTGTTTCCAATGCATCCTCCGTTTGCTGCATTGTGCTCCGAAGCAAATCCTTTCTCTTGGTCAGTTTTGTCCAATCTATAAATCTGTAATTTATTTCCAATCTTGTTGTGTCCTGTGTTAATCCTTTCGCTTTTCTCGTTATACTTATTCCCATATGGTCACTATGTATTCTCTGCATCACCGTCCAATCATGTTCCTCTGCTTGTGTCGATTTATTTCTGAGTGTTAAATCTATTAATGAAGTGCCTATTTCACAGTAATATGTTATCTTCCCAAAGTCATTGAGTACTAATAATTGATTCCTACTTATAAAATCTTATAACTTTCTGCCTCTTTTCGTTGTACCTCTATCCCCAAGAACGCGTGTTCTTGCCTTTGCATCTTTGTAGAGCAAAATATCCTTCAGACTATTGTCCTGTATTATCCTCTCTATGTGTTCTATATCTCGTTGCATATTTTGGAATATTGGAAATAATTGTTTATAATCATCCTTTCGTATCCATGTGTGCGATACTGTATCACTTGACCATGTTCTGTTGTTTATTGGCTGTGTAGCATTATCTACCGTCTCCCTGCTACCACTATTGCACTCCAAGGGCGCCCATGTGTTATAATCCTTCATGTCAAAGGTATGTGTTGCAATTTTCCGCTCTTGTGGTAAATTCCCTAGTAACATCGAATATCATAATTATTCACCCGCATATACTCAGCTCCATCGATGATAACTTTCTGCTTTGTAGATTTTGTGTGTATATCCTAATCATACTTTATTGTTTCATGTAACAATCTCTGTGCCATCAAATTTTGAACATGTATTCCCTGTATTTTGTAATTCTGTGCTCTAGCCACTTTTTGACACTTTCACATCCAGTATTTCACGTAACTACGCACTGTTGTATCACGTAACTTCATTATGTGTTGTATCTTCAATTTTAAATATTTTGGCCCCTATGGGTCGAAATGAAACATATCTTCCCATATTCTTCTTACAATTTATTCTTCAATGTTATTAACTATTTTGAGCGTGAATCACTATTTAAATATTAGTTCTAGCAACCTTTTTTGGGAGCTTTTCTATATACGTGAATACGCTTGCATAGTATTCGCAATTCGGACTAAGCGAAGTGTATTGTGGTACTCCATCTCCAGAAAACCTCGCCGCATATTGGATTGCTAGAGCAGAAGCGCGCAGAATCATCAAAGAATCCACGACTGTCGCCTGGAAAGAGTTTCTGAGTACCATTAAGAAGTCAACATCGTCCACTAAAGTATGGAAGTAAATTCCGGGAGATACTTGGAAGATATTCTCGAGTTCTGTTATCCGGACTCAATTATCAGTGTCAGGTTCTCACCAACAGAGAAATGTCAATAGTGATGGCTGAATATTTTGCTGACCTAACTTCTACAGCAAACTGCGATCCCGAATTCACGAGGAAGAGGGAGTTTGCAGGGAACACCACTTTTTACTTTCGTTCCAGCAACTGGGAACCCTACAACTCTTTCTTTTCTACGTGGGAACTTGAGTCAGCTCTAGCTACAAACCACGACACTGTACCTTGCCCCGATTATATCCACTACGACTTGCTTAGACAATCTAAAATCGAAAGAATTCTCGATATCTTTATCTTCCTTGGTCCGAGGGAGCATTCGTTAATTCGTGGAAGGAAGCAACGGTAACCCGGAAAGGACAAGACGGCCATCAGTAGTTATCAAAGCATTGCCTTGACGAGATGCGATGGTAAAACTCTGGAGAGGATTGACAACTGACGTCTCGTCTGGTATCTTAAAAGGCATAACCTTCTGAGTCGATGACAGTGTGGTTTCAGGAAGTCCATTCCACCTTGGACAACTTTCCTCTCCTGAAAACATCAAATCAAGATGCGTTCGTTTGGAGACAATATCGTAATATTTTTTACATCGAAAAGGCTTACGATACTAATTGGGGTCATGGCATTTTACAACTCTATTCTTGGGATTTAGAGGACATATTTCCCTGATGTTACACTCCTCTTTGGATAAGCGTTCGTTCTGTTACAGAATTGAGAGACCTCGGATCTGCTCCTTCAAGAGAACGGTGTCTCACAGGGTTCAATCATCAGTATAACTTTATTTGCAGTGGGCATTAACAACATAACATACGTTGTGAGGAACCCTGTCCAACACTTTTTTGTCGATGACTTGACCATCTTTTGCTCATCGCAGTGTCACAGGTGTGGAGTGACAAATCCAACTCGTCCTCAATAGATAGAACAAGTCCTCAATTGATTGTGGAAGACGACAGGCTTTTATTTTTCTGCCGTTGTGTTCTTTTCAGTTGAAGACTAAGCCTCCTGCCAGAACCTCACCTCGCCCTGGGGGACAACGATCTCAAATTCTTATCTTCAGTAAAATTCATAGGTCTCATCTTTGATCAGAGACTAAATTGGCTGAAAGCAACCAAATTGTTTGGATATCGCTCCAAACAAATTTTGGAAACCTTGAATATTCGCACACACAATGTCTTAAATTATGGTTTCAGTAAGACTCCTACTTGGGCTTTGCATGAATTTCGATCTCCTGCAATATGATAAGAACACTCCAGCCGTGATGTTGAGGGTATAGTTCCACCTAATCCTCGAAGAACATCGGGTTTTATTCCTGTGTTTACTGACGGTTAATGATGGCTGCTTCGTGGTGTTCTCCATAAGATCTGTGGCTATCATCTTGGCGTCTTGTGCAGCGTTTAAACAGCTGAGTGCTACGCCATATTGAGAGCACTGCGAACAACAAAAGGCTCCCGCGGATCAAATTTCTTGATTTGCACTGATTATCTAAATGTCCTTCAAGCAATCCAGAATATGTATTCAGCCGATATGCTGATCCAGAACATCCAGGATGCATTGCTCAGGCGCGAGGAGGTCTTACTGACTGCGCATAGGACACAGTCCTCTCACTTAACGCTTGCAATTTTCAGATCAACCCGTATGTGAGGAGTGTAATTCTTCTTTGGCGGTGCGTCACCCGCTAAATGATTGCAGGAAATACACCAGATATGGAGAAACATCGCATTTACCAACAATTCTTGGAAATGAAGTGAAACATGATAATAAAATATTGAATTTCATAAATAGATTGGGGTTCGTCCCACAACTTCTCGGGTGGGTTTAAATTTGTATTCTTCTTTCCCTTCCCTCTTCTTCTTTCCCTTCCCTCTTCTTCTTTCCCTTCCCTCTTCTTCTTTCCCTTTACTCTTCCTTTTCTTTTGTTTGAAAAATTTATATTTCAGAATTTATTTATTTTATAATATAATTTTTAGGCAAATGTTTTCTTTTCTTTCCTAGATCTTTGTGTTTAGATACTTGGTGAATTCAGTATGGGATTTTGTGGTTGTGATCGAGGTATTCGGAGAGTTCCACACACGGAGATGAGTCACATCGGCATTCTCCTATGGAGGGAAACTGAATTTTACCCCACCTGCAATGGCTCTAATAACGTAGAAGAGCCCTAAGACCCCAATTTTTAAAAAGTGCCACCTAGTTTATACCTTAAAATATGCTCTTAAACTACAAGTACTACGAAAAACTGAGTGAACTTGGATACAATTCATTTGGATACTTTAAAATAAACCATAAATATTACGAACTTTGTAAAAGCAAATAAACTATGAAGATAAACTACCTTACGAAATTCAATTTTTTACAATAAAGCTAGAGGTTGCCATTTATTCTGTACCTTATATTGTAAGCATGAGCCTACGTGAGTGGCTGAGGCGTCGGTTAATAACGCCAGCTGCGCGTCGCTGCGTGGGTGAATCAGCGTCACTGCGTTTGCTAGACTCTCCTTGTAAGCTAGGCACGCCTCGTGGAAGGTGTCGTTCCACGGGAGTTGCCTATTCCCGTTTTTCTTCCCTCGCGCGATGGCGTTTATCAGGGTTGCTTGTGGTACCGCTACTTTCGGGATGAATCGTCTGTAAAAATTTAATGTACCCAGGAAGCGTCTCATTCCCCGTATGGTGGTTGGAGGTTCCATTTGACGTATTGCTGTTACTCGCTCTTCTGGAGGCCGGATACCTTCAGGGTTGATTTTATATCCCAAGAAATTTTGATCAGTTAGACTGAATGTAGATTTTTGGATATTTATAATGACATTTTCTTTTAATCTTTCAAAAATTTAAACTTCTAGATGTCGTTTGTGTTACTCTTCATTTGAGCTGTATACTAGGATATCGTCTATATACACGTATACGAATGGTAATCCCTCGGTGACTATCCATGAAGCGTTGGAACGTTTGAGCACTGCTTTTTAATCCGAACGACCCCTCATGGGACTTACATCTTGTAAATACGTGTTTGGTAAACACGGGGACCCGAGCTCAGCCTGGCGGTACTTCCTCTGACTTGTGCAAGGCTCCTTCCTTTCTCTTTCCTGACCTTCCTTGGTCACCTCTTGTTCTTTTCGATCCCGACGCTATTAGGACTAGGGTATCTTTCATTTTCCTCATTTTTGTTCTACCCCTCATTCTTTGTCCCCCCTCCTTTTTGTCCCCTCTCCTTTTTGTCCCCTCTCCTTTTTGTCCCCTCTCCTTTTTGTCCCCCCTGATTTTTTGTTATCAACGTTTTGATGTATGTTTCGAGATATGTTTTGGTATGTTGTAATTCTGGAGGGTTTATAGTGGGTATGGTTGAGTCATTCGGCGAGTCCCACACGCGGGGAGAGTCATGTTGGCTCTCCCTAGTGCGTAACTGCATTTTCCCTATCTGTACACGTTTTTAGGGTTCCAATGACCTTTGATGTTGAGGAGCCGTAAAGCCCCACAAAAGAATTAATCCGAACGACATTTGTAAATACTCGAACGATGCGATCCATGTAACGATTGCTGTTTTTTCTATGTCCGTTGGGTTGACCGGTATTTGGTGATAAGCTTTGACCATTCGATTTTTGAATTTTTTTTGCATCCTACGAGGTTGTGTGTGCAGTCGTGTAGATGTCGCATGGGGTATGCGTCTGGCACCGTCCTCTTATTAAGTCGTCGATAATCCCCGCAGTGGCAATATGTTACGTCACTTTTCTTAACCAAGTGTAATGGCGATCCCCACGGACTACGGGAATGTCGTACTACTTCGGCTCTGACCAAGTTTTCAAATTCCTTCTTGACGATTTCAGGCTTCTCAGGTGTTAACCTGAATGGGCGGCATGTCATTGGTGGTCCTTCCGTGGTTGAGATATAGTGTACCGTATCTAACATTATATCGCTTTGTATGCCTGGTGGTTTGATTAGTTCAGGAAATTTGTTAATGATCGTTGCGAACGCGTTATTCTAGATTTCGCTGGTTTTAATAGTTGTGCACTTGCACGCATTGTATTGTGCTTTTGTCGTGATCCCGGTAGTCTGATCGATTAAGCGCCCCGTTTTACAATTAAGTATTAATCCGTAATAGGATAGGAAATCAGTACCTAATATTGGGTCCTTTAGGTCCTCGACTATGAATCTCCATGCATAATCTCGACGGAGTGTCAAATTCAACTTAAAATTTGCTGTCCCAAAGGTTTTTATGTCAGTTGCATTTGCAGCGCTGAGGATGAGTCTTGTCGATTCTACCGCTAACTGCCAGTGTTGTTTTAGAAATATCGACACGTCTGAGCCCGTATCTATTAGAAATTGTAATTGGGTATTTTTTCGATGACGTATGGTCTTTTCCCATACAATTTGTTACAGAAATTTAATTCGCTTTTCAACCCTGCGTTGGATGGCGTTCTGGCACTTTTTGTAAACGTACATGGAGTCAGGCACCGCTTGGCATCATTCCCGAATCTGGCGTGATACAAGAAAATGTCCCTCGAAGGTGACCGAGATCTTGAACGAGGTAGGTAATTTTGTTGTTCTACTTTATCTCTTGTCGAAGGGAAGTGTTGCTGGGAGATCCGTACTTGTTCGGCAATCTTCTTCGTCAGATTGCCGATTGCCTGCATGAGGTAGTCGATCCTCGGATCTGTTACCGTCGTAGAATTGCTGGCTCCAGTTGTTGTTTGATATTTGTTCTGAAAATTGGTATCAGACACTAGGGTGTTCGCGCTTTCGCGAACAGCGGCGACCGTATTAGAGGTCGGGAATTCCACCTCAATCTTGTCAGCTAACTATTGTTGTTCTGTAACATCTCTGGAAAATATTCCTGCTAAAATTGCTCTGATTTGTACTGACAAAACCCGTAACCATATCTCGGTTAAAAATGAATTGTCTTGGTGTTCGGCTTCAGCTAAGGTTCTCAAGTGTCTTAAAAATCGAGATGGAATCCGATCACCGGTGGCTTCTGCCGACAGAATCTTATCAATCCTGGTCCGTTGCGAGTTTGAGAAAAGTAGTATCAGGAATTGCTTAAGGTTCTCTTATGCATTGTTTCGTTTGGCGTTAGCAGAGTCTCGTCTACGACCCTAATTACTGTTCTATCAAGGTTATTCACAATGTTGACAACTGAAACTGTAGTTATTCCCCTGGCCAAAAATTGGGCGTCGGCTCATATCAAACCCCGCCCATGGGTTTGTCCTTCCAAAAGGTTGGAAGGGACAATGTAGCGACTATGGGGTTCTGCGTGGTACTGGGAATTTGAGTGCATTCGGTAGACATTTTCAAATTATCTGATAATTATTTTATTATACCGATGATATCCTAATTCTGAGAGAATTAATGATTAGATAATATAATCTATGATCTATCTATTTAGGGATTCTCTTTCCCGTCGTCGATGATCGCGTAAAAAAAATTCTTTGGAAAAAACGTTTTTCCTTTATGTAATTTTTTTACGCGTTTCGCGCCAGAATTTATGATTCCGTTTTCAAGTTTTGGTCACGTTAAGTGAGATGATGATTGAATGAATCACCACTTTTTTTATTCTGTCGGGGTATAAAGTATTTTGAAATATTTAAAGTGTCTCCTTCTAAAAGATGAAGGTAAATAATGCGTGTTCGTTATTAATTAATTTACCCTGCAAAATGAAAATAAATATTAAAGTAAATTAAGAGTGTTACTTATCTAACTACGATAAATAATAGTTGAGTTCAAAATCATGAATGAAATTGACATGTTTATTGCTGGTGCAGAAACACACTTCGGTAGGAATCAGAACATGAAATTCCTGGATTGAATCGTAAATTATGAAGCACTAGAATTGAATTAATTACATCTGTTCAATGAATCAAAGATGGTTTGTAAAGAAACATGTAAATAGACATGAGCACAAAAATAGTTGAAACAATTGCTCAACAAAGAAACATAAATGGAAGGAAATACAGAAAATATAATTTTAATAACTTAGTCAGTGAATTTTTTTGGGGCGGGCTTTAAGGGCTTGTCAAGAGCAAGGTCATTAGAGCCCATGCAGCTTAGTCAGTGAAGAAACATGTAAATGAAAAGAAACACATAAAAACATAATTGAATCACTTGATCAATAAAGAAACATGGCAATAGAATGAAACATAAAACCATTAATGAAACAATGAAGCAATGGCAAATGTTGAAATAACAGTAATAATATGAATTTGAAGAGTCAGAAAAGTCAATTAGTTATCAAGGAATCTCAAATGTATAGAGTTTTGTAAACAACTCCTGACAAATTACTTAGTCAGTTTCTTACACTTACAGTCACAGCTTGTCGACATCGAATTAGCACGGCTGTTTATGAGAGACAACCGCTTGGTGGCTGCATAGATAACAATATATTCCTGTTGAGGATGATGCACTGAGTTTACGTGGTTTTCCACAAATGAATATGATCCACATATGTAAATAGCGACGTGCCTATTTGTTACTATGTTTAAATGTCACTGGAATACATAGTCGCCACGTTAGACTGTCAATGCACCGTTGCAATTGATTCACGACCTAGACGTCAGATTGGTTGCAGTAGTGAAGTTAAGTTATCACTAGTTCGCATGAAATATTATTAATAGCTGGAATCTAGAGATAGATTGTAGCTAAGTTCTGCGACATGAATCGCGGTCAAAACATTTGGTCTAGAGCTAGTATGACACTGAGTTTCAATACGCATAAAAGCGGAGCGAAGTGACGTGACGCGTACATTATGGCTGCTCGTAGCAGAGCGTGTTGCTGTTCCTTCAATAACAACTCCTGTCGTTTTAGTAACTATGATCTTACTTTATCCACAAAATTTAGTGATTGGTCAAAATTCTCGTTATTTGTTCATTTGTTTGGAATTTATCATACTTGCATTGTAGCACATATATGTTCACTTGTTCTTGTTACAAGAACATTCCCGATTGCTATGCACTTTGTTTTTTGTTTTTTGTGAACATTCTAGTATTTGATTGGGGAGGTTTTATTTTACTTAATTCATGTTCACCGGTTCACTTAGTGTAATATGTAGCTTCTGCTGCAGATACTAGAAGTGGACCGAGAGACAGCTTGTAAACTGAAGAGGCAGAAAAGGTTATATATGGGATTCAAGTCATGCAGGGCGGAAGAATCGAGCCAAGATGATGTTACAAGTGCCTACGTTATGGGTATTTGTCTAAGAATTGTACCAAAAAGGAGAACTATTGCGGGGACTGTGGACGAAAAGACCATGCATGTGTCAAGAGAAATGGTGTGCACCAAGGTGCATAAATTGTGAAAGAAAAGGGAAACAAGTTATCCATTTAATATCCTTGAACATATTTTCAGCCTCCAAATATTACACAAAAAAGGATACTCTAGGTCTAATTTTTTTATTATGCCAACGTTTCGATATATATTATATATTCTTCAGGGTTACATTATCATCAACAAAGAATATTTTCATTATTAATTTATACAATAAACTAGAGAACACTCAAAGCAACAAAAAATCTATAAAACGTGATACATACCTAACAATTCTAAAACAATTCTCTGATCATACCATACCATACTAACCACAACACCAACACTGCACACATCTTTCTCAAAAACACACAACCATTCTACTACAATTCTTCACATCTACACACATACTTCTAGCCAGTAAGCAATACCTAGTCAGACTCAGGTGTAACCAGTTAAAGTAACTACCTTTGTGCGTTCCCATCCCAATACTTATACTAGTGACGCCACATTGTACCAACCTTCTTGGATTGCAAAAATATTAACTACAATTAAAACTATTACCTACCAAACATTAGGTTACTTTAACTAGTTACTTTAACGCATGTAATTCATAAAATCCAATGAAGAATTTTGATTTTTCTTTCCAATCATCAAATGGTGCATTGAGCATGTAAGCAGGGTGCAAATAAGAAATAGAAAAAGCCGGAATATTGTCGTCGGAATATGTATTGCTCAAACCAGGTATATATAATACGAAATACGAAAGGAGTATTCTTCTTTCCAATATTCAGATGTAGGATTACACGGAGCATTCGCTCAAAATGTTTGACGTGAGACAACTCGAGGTGGTGCAAGTTCT
The DNA here is from genome assembly GCA_002313205.1 of Laupala kohalensis. Classification (NCBI taxonomy): domain Eukaryota; kingdom Metazoa; phylum Arthropoda; class Insecta; order Orthoptera; family Trigonidiidae; genus Laupala; species Laupala kohalensis. The sequence continues at coordinate 77,177 of NNCF01130996.1, read as the reverse complement.
ACAATTATTTCTTCTGCGATAGTATTAGCTGATAAAAGAAGGTCTCCAATTACTGTCTATGCTTTTTCACGACTTCAAAAATTTTTTGAATATGATTTGAACATTGAAGGAGGTACATAGTTTTTGATTATAGAACATGTTTCAACGGAGATGATTTTCCAGCTATGACACATAAAGAAATAATAAAAATAGATCTTTCCGCTGCTCAATACAACTGAAACGCGTTTTTCGAGTAAGAGTATATCCTTCTTTTTGTAATTTATGTGGACCGTCAATGAATTTAATATAATAAATTTTGAATATCGAAATACCCTTGTATTTTTACGACCACTTCGTCTCACGTACCAAAAGTAGCAGCTTTATGTATTTACTACTTAAACTGGAATCCCGGAAAAGAATAAAATTATCTTTAATAGTTGATATAGTATTACGAATTTCGCTAACATCGTTCAAACTATTGACTACTAAATTTATTTTGTTGTTTGTGCAATGAAAAAAACAGAGCTTTCTTAAAAATATGTTTTGTACACTGTTTCCCAGTCATTGTAGCATAGCCATCATATCCTTGACCAAAATGTTTAGGATCTGACTGGGTTTTTATAATAAAGTTTTGCTAGTTGTAGTTGCTATTGTTTATTCGTCCATTGCAACTAATTCTCCAAATCCTAGAATGATTTCGTGAACAATCAATTTTTTGGCGAAAACTTTTATTCCGATAGATAGCTGTTCTTCCCCAAAATGTCAGTAGTTTTGTCTACCTGTACGGCATAAGCACACGATTTTCTTGTATCTTCCAGAATTGTGTCTTGAATTGCATTGCTGCATAAATTAATTATTTCATTTCTGTGGAGACAAATAAGTAACATTTTCCCAACTATATGATTATTCAATTCATCAGCACCACTTTCAATTCTCTCATTATAAAAGTCCTTCATTTTGATATATTTTTCTAGAAATGATAAAATACCACAAAAAATTACTGTAGAGACAATTAAATCTAAAAACTTTCCCATGAGTTTTTTACGCGAAGATTCTGATTGAATATCCACCTGCGTTTCTGCCATAAATGATTTGGCTGCATTTACTGGTATCGCCAATGGTTTTCTGTATGCTTTTTACATTGCTCATGCATATGTTTCATTTTCATTTGACTGCTCCTTCAAAAACGTTCAAGTTATGGGTACTCGTCCATCATCAATATCGAGACATGAAAGTTCTACTGAAAGTGAAATGCCTGTCGTCCCCCTCACAGATGGCAGGCAAAGAGGGAACTCGGCATGATGCTTCACATCCACGCCGAAGGAACTCCGGATCAGCAAAGTCGTCGTCCCCGGTGTGCTTAAAGGAAGATAGAGCGCGATGCGTTCAGCACATCGAGGATCATCTCTGATATGGCCCTGCAACGCCGCTTGTTGCTGCAGATCTTCTTCAAAGCAACGTCGTTCACTCGTTCAGCGAGCCAACTGCCACCGGAACCACTTCAGCCTGGAGGTATCCCAGACACAGAAAGTGCGAGCGGACAGTTTCATATTTTTTTCTTTTCTCTGCGCGCACGATGTGAAGGACACCGTGGCTGGCGAAGGGGACTGATAACTTGAAGATCTTGACATTGTTCCCCATCGCAACCACCAGGTCCTGCTTCAGCTGGTCGGTGGTGAAGGCACGGGACTCCCCTAGCACATGATGCCCGGAACCCAGCGCTGCGCCTTTTAAAATAGCCACTTCTTTGTTGCGGCGCAGCGTCCATTTGATCCCATGAGAAAGACTGCTGATGAAGACATGTGCGAGAGTTTCCCGTATTGGTGCCCATATCTCGTCGCAACACCCCTTGTGGCAAGCCGCCGCGGAGCCATCCGCGTTGTCATTGCCCCCGCAGCAATTGGACTCGCGCGCAGTGTGTGAAGCGCCAGGTCTTGTACTCGCAGCCACCTTCCATGAAGTGGTTGCTTGTAAAACAGCACCGTTGTAATACTTCCGCGGTGCGACCTTGATCACAATCATTGGTGTTGTGGAGTTGCTGCGAGAGTCGCCTGAGGCGCTTTACAACATTGTGCCATAGAGACCCTGTCTTAAATAAAGGGTCTCTAATATGCCTCTGCTTTAGGTTATTACACGGACTTATGTCACACTTTGATGTTATTATCGAATGAACGGTTTCACACTAAGTGCTTCTTGAACACCTTGTACAACAACCGGAGAAATAACACGATGTGAATTTGTTAACCATGGAGAACATTTTTTTAGCCAACTGTATAAATTTTCTCTCACAACTCTTGGCATCATCGGACAAAATTATAATTTGACCATGGTTTCCAACAATGCTTCAATAATTCCATTTATATTCGACACTATTTTTATTTGTTTCTGATTACATAGCTCAAAGAACTTGCGCTTGGTTCTATTCTAAAGTGTGTACAGCATCTTACAATTAATATTTACAATTACTTACGTACATTATATAATACTAGAGGGAGGAGATCATTGATTCCTCCAATTTAATTTGATAGGTTCAATCACATATAGAGTCCTTTGAAGGAATTTGTAGAGGGGTAATCTGTTCTAAATTGTGAGTATAGTAGATGAATCTCTCCCAAATGAAAATATGTCGCGGGCACATGATGATAAACAGTGTTTGATAATTTGGCTGTTTGATTGGATAAAAGAACTATCTGTAGCTCTCTGTGGATTTGTTTGTTTTATACAAACCATGGAGCTTATATTGCTTTTCCTAAGAACTTATTTTGAAGTGTTTGTATTATTTATGGATTACCTTGTTGTTATTTAGTAAAAAGCGGTTACACTCTGCGTATGACGACGTGGATGACAATAAATTAATTTATAATGAATGATTTATTGTTGATGTAAGTTCATAACCACCATTATGAATAACGGGCTCAATAATACAGAATGTTTTAAACTTATTTATTCTTTGGAAACTAGCAAGGGACCATCCTATCAATTCCGATCAAGATCCCTAAGGTAGAGACGGAATAAACACTCTACAGATAAGAATAAAAGTAGTTCGTTACATATTATAATATTGACAGAATACCGACAAATTAATTTTTAATAAAATACTAAAACGTTATTCCACAAAATAAATTATTTATAAACTAAAGATTATTAGAAAAATATTGTTCGAAAATTGTATCTTTTTAGAAATTACTCTAAATTTACTATTTCTATAGACGCTGCCCATAGGCAAGAGTCTAGAAATCCTGTATAAAAAATCTGTCTGTCCGGAGGAAAACAGATGAAAAACACGGGCCACGACGAGGCTTCAGAATTAATGTATACAACCGAGCCAAGGTTGAGTACAAATGACGCAATACAACCATGCAGGAAAATAGTTTTGAAATTATCAGTTATTGAAAGTACTAAAGCAATGGCGTCATAAACTACACGACGAATTTAACTTTTATTTAAATTAATAAATTCTTTTACATAGAAACACTGGTGCAGTAGGTAGCTTTTAACCGCGCCCTTAAAGAGATTCATCTTAAAATTATCTTCGACGTCTTTGAGGCGGGAATTATATAGAATGTTTCCCATATAATATGGCTCCTTTTGGCTAAGAGTGGTTGACACTCAAAGACGAAGAATACTATGCCTATTGCGAAAAATATGTTCATGAATGTGAGTTTCCTTTTATGTTTCGTGTGATGCAAGAGTGGCATTTTACTAATTCGGTCTTTACAACCACAACCGTTTCGTACATATAAGTGCAGGGAATTGCTAAAGCATTTAATTTCTTAAATAAAGATTTATAGGAGTCTCGGTAGAGTTACCCGAATACTGAAAGTTAAGACCGGGAAATTGCTCCAGAATATAATGCTGTCACGATACCTACTTAAAAACTTTGATAGAAGAGTTTGATGTCAAACGAAAGCGTAAAATAGCCCAAGAACCTGAATTAGGTATTGTAGATGAAAATAATTAAATCAATGGACCTGCTCCCTCTTTTAAAAGAAATTTTACATTAATTTACAATGTAAAAAAAGACGGCATAGTAAAAGTAGTGTGTAAAAGTTATTTTTAGTACATAGAATTTCAAGTGATAGACTACGTAGGACTTGTCAGCTGCGTGGAAAAAGTGAAACGCCAACTGATAATGGAGGCAAGAGCGAAAGTGGCATTGGTAAGTCTGGAGAGGTTTCTTTTGGTATCAAAAACATATTCCCAGATTTGATGTAAAAGAGACGCTTTATGGCGGCATAGCTAAGAAATACCTTAATACCCGTTTAAATATTAAACTGATGCATGAAATTTCTTAATATTCCATTCAATGTGCAAATATATTAAAGACAATCATCTATTGATGATTAAAAGTTTACACTCAAACGCTAGATGAAAAGATGTACAGCATGATAGTACATTGCCATTTACATATATGGCAGATTTTAGAATTTAACTATAAACTTACCCAAAAATTATTGTTTTAAAATTTGACATGTGAATTTCACAATATTTTATCACAACTTACGTTACTATGGTGGTGGCTCGACGTGTTCGTTCGAGCTACGTATTAAAGTTATCAAAATTGTGAAAATTGTAATTACAGTGTATATGTGGTACATATTCGGAAAGAGGACATTGTGTCAGTGATAATATATGAAGTGCATTAGCAAGAGTAAATACTTCGAACTATATGAGCAAAATTTGGAGACGATCTGCAGAATGGTTTGGATAAAATTTATTTCACAGTTACGTAAACATTGTATGTTCAGAATTGGACAATTTTAAATGAACGTAATAAATTGGACGATTTTAAATGGAGGTAACAAATCAACGGTATGCGCTAAAATTTAGTGAGCGTAATAGTAGAAATGTGCTTAACGTTATGCTTACAGAAAAAAATACAGAAATTAACGCAGTGGTCAACAAGTGCAAATTACGAAAATGATTGCGTATTTTACGAACATAGCCCACTATGTTGTTACCACTAGAACGCGGAGTAAAGGGGAATACATGTAAAGCAAACATAATACAACGTAAGAGCAGAATCACTTACGTCTCTAGCACTGATCAGTCCAGACGCAGGGACGCTACTAGCGGTACCCTCGGGAAACCGTGAAATTATATACGTGTTGAGAGGGTAGAGTTGTGAAATCACCAATTTGTACAAGAATAGCGACACCAAAATTTGTGGAGAACGTAAGAAGGTACGTGTACCAGTTTCTATGTACAACGGAAACTTAGGGCCTAAGTTATTGAAAGAGAACACGTGTAAGGGAAAAAACTAGTGATTAGAAAAAAACAAGGTATCTCTGGAACAAAAAGGGATTTTTAACGGAGTAAACGGAGAATTAAACGTTAGTACAATTAGAGTACAATTAACTAAGACACTCAGAAATTGAGTAAATAAAAATATAATTTTACCAAAAACAGTAGGTAATGGCAGGGTAAAATAAAGAATTGGGGTGGGCATGGAGAAAGAAGTTGCAGGGGAACGGGAAGAGAGAACAAGTTTCGTACGATTGCCGGAGGTGCGAGTTCAGGTGAGGGAATATCCCGAAAAGGTAGTATGACATTTACGAACGCGTGGGAGAAAAAAGAGAATGAACGTCTATGTCGAACAAATGATGGATTGTGAGAAAAAAAGGCATTGACATAGTAAAATTACGGAAAAAGGTAGGTTAGATGGAGGAAATCTTTAAGGGAGAGATGTTTAGGCGTATGAACGCCAGTATCCAAACAATAAATATGGAAGGGACCAGGGAATTATGGCAAACGGTAATACGTTTGCGTGTTAAACAATGAGGAATTGCGAAATGCCGCGTGAAAGTTAAATCACAGATTAGAGAAAATCACGACGGATTTGGAAGAGAGAGAGAGAGAAAGAGGGAGGTATGTGAAAAACACCTGCAATACATCTCGAAGTACTAGCGGAGATCAAAGAAGCAGAAAATCGAATCAAAGAGAATATTCAACAAACAGGGGCGCACGGAGTGAAGACAGTAATAGGGGTGGTAGATGAACGGTATAACACAGTACACGGATTAATAAAAGAGATAGAAAACAAGCAGATGGAAAACGAAAACGTTCTTATTGCACAGGGAAAGACAAGCATAGAGGGACTCAGAGGAAAAGCTAGATACATCATGCACATGACAAAATCAACAAAATACAGAGAGAACCGATGCATCAGTATTACAGAAAGGAAAAAGGATTATGGGAAGAAACAAATAATAATAATAATAATAATAATCAACAAAATTGATGGGAAATGTGACAAGCTTAAAGATGGATTAACTACAATTGTTAAAGTGATTGGTCATACATTTTGCATAGAAACAACACGAGAGACGGTAGAAGGAAATTTGGTAGTGGTTTTATCAAATAAAGAGGGGAAAAAAATCCACGGGAACAGTAAATAAGAGAGGGAAAACGGAGCATAGGGAAATTGGGAAAAGGCGTCCACGGTTTGCTATTTTTGGAGTAGCGTATAACTTAACACAAACAGAAATTATGGAAAATTTCTGCAGAAATATGTGAGTGTAGAACAAACAACAGGGAAAAACAGACAGTACGTATTTTGTATAAAGGAAAACAAATATTCTGAGAACAAGAGAACTGGATTTTAGAAATGGATGGCACAATATTTGATCATTTATTACAAGAGGGTCGCGTATATGTTGGATTACAGAGCTAGAGAGTGGAAGAGAATTTGTATCCCTTACGATGCTACGGGTGCTGTTTGGATTAGTGGCAGCCATTTGTCGTGATCAGAAGGACACATGTGGCCACTGAGGCTAGCATGGACATCGTTACCAAGAATGTACCAGAAAAACCGAAGAGCCATGTTGTGTAAATTGTAAGTAATAAGGATTATCTACAAATCACAGTGTGGTAAATCGAAAATGTCCAGAGTACATAGCAGAGAAACGATTCCTAGCTACAAACATACTTTATGCTTAGAATCGTACAACAGAATTTACAGCGCTCAAAATCAACATAATTAGAACTAGGAGAACACATGCGTATGCATAACATACATATTGGTTGCTATCAGGGGACATTCCACATCCATTAGAAAATTCTGCACTTACCCATGGGATACAGGGTGATTGCAACAACGCAATCGTGGAGTGCAATAATTGTACGTGGGTATGAGAAGTACTTATATTGCACAAATATTTAACAACACATTGTCAAGTGATAAAGTATATGTGGCAGAGAAATGAGATTACAATAATCAATTATTATTGTCAATACGCCAAAGATATAAAAAAGACCTAAGTTACACAAGAAACATAATAAATGATTTAAAAGGATCACATCTAATCCTTTACTTTGACACGAATTCTCTTACGCGGTTTTCAGGAGATCGGACGACAAATAAACGAGGGGAAGTACTGAATAAATTTCTCATAGACACAAAATTACTGGTATTGAATGAATATGGTAAAACACATTTCATGATGGGCGAGGAGGATCCATCATTGACGTAACTATGATTAATAAATGGCATGACTTTGAGGTACACACCTGGAAGATCTCGGATGGTTTACATAGAGACCACAAAGAAATAGAAATATGTGTGACAGGAAGAGAGGTCAACGAACATGAACACAAGGATGCCATTGATTTTCGGCGTGTAGACTGGGTAATATTGCACAGACACCAAGAAGATATAGAAGAATCACTACAACTGTTGGCAAAAACCTCCCAAGGAAGTATCGCAACAATAGATGATTTACAGCAAACATTGTTACAAATCTGTGCTAAGTACATAAAACCAAGACAAACAGGACCAAAGTGTGTACTCTGGCGAACGCAGAATTTAAGTAAGATGAAGAAGGAAGTAAACAATATTCGGCATAGATTACAACGAACAAAAAGAAAAGGAGGGAGTATTGCAGAATTACTGCAGGAATATAAGACAAAGAAAAAACTCTTTAAGAAGAGGTGATACATGCTAAGCGGGTATGTTGGAGAGAGTTATCGAAGAGGCCTTTCGAAAGTCAACATGGGGTATACCTTACCTAGTAAGTGTAAATAAGATAAGACGTAAAGAAATTTGTACAAGCTTAACCGTGGGACAGAATCATACAGTTGATTGGTTAAAAACTGGATAGGAGCTTCTGAAAGGGTTATTCCCGGAGGATAAGTAATAAACTTGGCGATATGACAATTTAAATTAAGATATACCGAAAATAGACCTCCCAGAAATACACATGTCAGTAAAGCAAATGCGCTAAAACAAGACACCTGGTTATGATAAATACACGCATAAAATGCTGCATCAAATGATACATTGTATTGGAAATCATCTAGTGGGAATATACAATGAATGTCTCAAGCAATCTATCTTCCCACAGCGTTGGAAGATAGGACTCATAAGGTTATTGTTAAAAGGAAAGTAACGAGACCCAACACAACAACCTCATATCGCCCAATAACTTTAATCCCAGCATAACGAAAATTATTCGATCAACTTATAACAAGAAGGATACAGCAATATCTAGAAAAGGAGGATGGGGATATGAACACCCGACAGTACGGTTTCTTGCCACGAAAGTCAACTAGTTCATCTTTGGATATGTTAGTAAAGCACATATCAGTGAGGACTACAATATATATAAAGACCCTCATGCTTTCCTCCAAAAGAAAACACATGTAACGTCGGCGCCAGGACACGCCAGCAACTTGACCAATATTAATATTGTTTTGTGTTTGTAAGCAGGATGCTGTTAAGCATAGAACAATAGTGACCGGCCCGCGCTAAGAAGGAACCAGTGCAACGAGTTTTCCGTGTGGAGGCATTGTTCCAAATAAACCTTTTCATCTTAAGGAAAGTTTGTGCCAATGTAATGAAAACACTAATTCTACGAAGAAAAGAAAGGAGCTACCCAGGTGTTTGCGAAGCGCTAGGGTGACGCGTATAGCGAGACTTCCTCTACGGCGCGTCCTCGGTATTCCTGGAAGATGCCGGTCTGGGGGTGGTGAAAGCGTGGTCAGTCGCTGATCACGTGACATCTGAAACCCGATATATTGAGAGGTGTGCACCCTCTCGGGGATTCATTCTGTACAAGGGACCGTATAGAGATCCGTCAGCGCTGTTTAGCGTCTGTCATAAGTTTTGGTCATGTAGACCAGTTTGTTTCATTAAGGCCGCAGCGTCAGATTAATGTATTCAGTGCTAGGTGCGAGATGCAGCTATATTTTATATAACAAGATTTTTTCTAGACAAAGATCATTTCCTGTATTGATGATTTTGGGAGTTTGAGTTTATAACCAATTCAGATTTTATGTAATTTATAATAAACCATTATTTATTATTATTACTCGTGAGTTTGGTTGCTCGGGAAACCGAGCTGGTGGCAGCGAGAACAACGAATCCGTTACTAGTGACGTGGTAGGTGCACTAGCGACTACGTCATAGTAATATTTAAGTGGCAACGGTGGATGTCAGAGTATACGGCAACCATCGGGTGTCACACACACATAACTTCTTGTCAACGAAAACATGAAACGCATTGATATTACCGCCGAATGCGGCTTCTCTACAACAAACATGAATTTTAAACAAATTTGACTTTTTGAACTGACATTAAAATAATTTCTCTTTCGATAAATAAAATAAACACTGAATCGACAATAACTCTCGCTTCTTGAAAATGCTATTACATTTATGATGAATTTAAAAGATATAATTAGGCGGTGTTCTTTCTTGATAATTGGCCCCTCTTCACGAGTCATAAACTCCAAAGTTCTGGGCCCCTCTTAATAAGATCCGCACTCGTCTTCTCGCGATAGCGCATGACGATATGTGTTGGATGCAACCAACAATCGTGAAAATACCTCATCCAGATGACCAATTAAGCACTGCAATGGTGAGTGGAGGGTGGTTTCACCCCACGGGAAGCCGGCCTGGCTCCGTTCTCAGAGCGACTCGTGGTTGGTGACGTCACTTGCGAAGGCTCGACCGGTGGTGATTTCCTCCCTCAAGCTACGCGGCCTTGGTGACCTCAGGCGTAGCGCGGACCCGAACCATCATTGTTTGGCTTCAACTGCTGGCCACGGTTTCTCGGAAGAGCCCACCGAGTGAACATGTTCTCCGTACGAATTACTTCACGTCTTGGATTTAGAATCTGCCACCGAAAATGCTAACCAAAAACTAGACTTAGCTCCGGAAAATAGCACTCAGAAATCTCATCTGATATTGTAAACTCATCAGATAACTTTGAAAATCGAACAGTAGTGTTTCTGCTCACGAAAACTCTACAATTAATGTTCGGTGCTCATGAAACATCAACAAGTCTCGTTTGAGAAAACATCTCTAGTGCCTCGAAACATCTCGAATTAGTGAAATGCGCGAACAATCTCTCAAGTCTTCACTTCGCGCGAAAAAAAATCTCGTGTGTGTTTGCTTCGCGCGGAAAAAAATCTCGTGTCTGTTTTTGAATTTTCATTTGCCATTCCTTAAATGGACTTCATCCCTTCCTACACCTCTTTTTCCACTTCCCAGATCTTCCAATTTGAACTTCTCGTGACGAAAAGCTTTCAATACCACAACTGTTCCCCCTCCCGTGCCTAAATTCTGTTTGGGAATTTTGAGTATTTTTGAACTATCTCTAACCGCTCTTTTGCAACGTTTTTTCTTAACAAGTCGCCACTTGCTCCTTCCCTCTGCGAGTCCTCGGTTATACGGCCGGAGTGGGTCGTTTTTCCCACTCCCTCGCTTGCTTGCAATTTCTAAACAGTAATAAATTTTCTCTTCAACAAATAGCTCATAGCGGGTCACTGCGCCCCGCCAGATGTGAACGTTCCCTTTGTCGCATTTCTCAACGGTGGACTTTTAAATTTTTAGAGAGTAGGGAGGCATTCCTCCCCCGCTCCATCGCTCGTTCTCCGAATTTAAAAAGCCCGAACGAGGATGATTTCTTCATTTTAATCATGAAATTAT
>NNCF01130996.1:36884-66116 GCA_002313205.1 Laupala kohalensis | reverse complement strand
CAACGATCGGCAACGGGTCCTCTTTTTTGGATACTAGTAATGAATAACTTACTAGAATACATGGAGACAGAAAACATGAAATTTCTGGCATGTGTTGATGACATGGTGTTCATTGAGGCGGGGAGAAGTCGCAGAGATATAGAAGAATGATGTTAGAAGGGAACTGATAAAATAGTTCGGTTCAGCGGAGAAATTGGGTTACCAATGTCGAGTGAAAAAACAAAAGCGATGTGACAGCTGCAAAAGCATCAGCAATTAATTTTTTAACCTCGCAAGGAAAACAATGTGGACAAATTATAGAACCGGGTAAGAGTCCCTAATGAGATTGTTCAGTAAGTGTGTTTGCCCTTTTTCAACAAGACAAAAATAAATTTGTGAAAATTCTGTAGAAACATCTAACTAGGCAACATATGCTAATATGATCTCAATTATAAATGGCGCGGATCAAAAATTTCTGCTGTATATGCACGGTAATCACGAACATGACACAGATACTGAATAATCATAAATGTAAATGTTTCATACATGCGCACTTAGAAACTACCAATCTCCGAGGGAGACGCTGGGCAACATTCATTCAGCACTTATCATTAAGTCCAATGATGGTTCGGAGAAGAGAAATTGTTGTGAATGGATATTGAAGCACAGGAAATGGATTAATTCTTTTCATCAATTCTGATATTCTTGCTCCTGACAAAATACTCAAAGGGATTTTTGCAAGTGCAAAAACAGTTGTCATGGGGCTTGTAGCTTCAGGATCGCGGTCTTCTATGAACCTTCCCCCCAGGGGACTTAAATCTAGTAAGTACGTGTTTGGCGAACACTGGGCCCCGAGCTGAGTCTGGCATTACTTCCACTTACTTGTGCTAGGCTCCTTCCTTTCTCTTTCCTGACCTTCCTTGGTCACCTCTTGTTCTTTTCGATCCCGACGCTATTAGAGCGAGGGTATCTTTCATTTTCCTCTTCTTCTTCTTCTTCTTCTTCTTTTCCCCGCAGAGGGCTCAGTTTCGACTGAGTATGAGTTTGGCGAACCCACGGCTCCGAGCTGGGGACTGGTACTGCGCCACCAGTCCTCGGACACAGTAATCTTTGGGCATGTTTCAGCGACCACCATTGGCGCGATGGTGGAAAGTTGCTTGTTACAAAGGGCGGAGATCTTGCCTTCATTGATCGGGTCGCGAGGAAGGATTAAACCTCTATAAAAAGACCTTCAACCTCAAGGTGTGTTACGCGCCGATGAGGTGAATGGGTGTTGAGGATAAAACTCCCTAGCGAACAACCTCTGGGGCAACTGCCGCACCTCAGTTGAACAAGGCTTAGTGGCGTGATACGGGGGTTCCACGTCATTTTTTCCCACCTGTATGAGCTCTAATAACCTTGCTGTTGACGAGCCCTTAAAGCCCCACAAAAAATCTATGCACCTTTACACACCTTGAAGAAACTGTTACAAAATTTGTAAAAATGATTCTGACGATATCTTTCTTCATGAAGCAGTTGACTCTGCCATACGTAGTATACTTGCTGGATGACAATGTACGAACATATTCGGAGCCAATGTCGAGGATTCCACTGCCCGTTCTCGTCGTTTACGGTTTCAGTCGATGTCCGTTAATGTCTTCACCCACCTTGATGACAATATTTTTGGTTAGTCCAGATCACAACGGGTTTCGAAAAAGGCGAAGATGTTAGGAGATGTACGAAAAATCATGTGAATGTAACGTAAACTAAGAAAACTTTAATTTCTTTATTACAACTTCACAGAAAAAATATCACTTGATACTAATAATAACGTATTTAATAATTTAATTAGACTGTGTGTGATATGATAAAGCAAACTAATGATATATAAGCACTTCAAAAATATATTTCTAGTAGTTTTAAATTAGTGTGAAGAATGAAAAAAAAAGTGAAGAATCATCAGTGCTGTGAAATTGTACGTTTACATTTTGGCTTGTAAACTGCGAGCAGCACTGTTGCTATTGGAGGCCTATGTGTGCTGTCATTGTCATTTTATTGTACTTTTAGTCTACTTTAATTTTTATAACTGTGTTTTGTCGTTAACAGAAGTGAAAATGTGTGTTTTGTGAAAGTTGCGCGCGAAGTGGGAGTGCAGAACAAAATTCGTATGTTCAGGTAAAGCGCGGCGCGCTGTAGTGGCGTTAGTATGCGTCGTAATGAAAAATTGATACGGAACAAAGTTGCTTATTTTTGTCGTTGTCTTCTTTAACTTAGTGAAGATATTATTTTGCTCTTCACCCAATAGAAAACGAAATATTAGAAAAAGCAACAAAATTTGCAGTACATTTTTTCGTTGTTTTCAAATGCTGAATAATGCGGCAGATATCTTGATGCAAACTTGAAATTCGGATGCAGCAAAGAAAATACAATCAATCAAAATCAAACTTCGTCTTTATTTTCCAGGTAAAATTCCCTTTTTCCTAGACATAAAGATCATTTGAAATTCCGATTTGTAAGGGGTGACCGGGTGAAATATCATCCTTTACCCAAATTTTTGATATTTCTTTCGAATTTAGAGATCACAGTTTTTATTCGAGATATTTTAGTGTTCACTAAATTATGAAGAAGGATGGATTGTATGAGAATAAGAACTCCTTGCGAAGCAGGCCAGGGTGCATTAATAGAAATTATGAACTGTGTTAGAGGGTGTTTAGATCAATACCCCACATGATAGATGTGTTGGAAAGAAAGAAAAGCTCTTATCGTATTTTACGGACTTTAAGACGCACTTTTTTCTTTGCCTCCAAAATTCAGGTGCGTCTTATACTCGAAATTAATATAAAAATGTCCAGAGTTTGATTTAAAATTCCCGTCGGTCTTAAAAATGGCCATATATTCGATGCCGCGGGAAACCTATCTCTCTGGCATCATTGGATTCAACAGCAATGCACCGATGAGACGAACATGAGTTGCTGGGATACACAAGCTTGCTGACACTGTCTCCTGCTATCTCCCTCCCGCCTTCACAAACCCAGAACATTGTCTAGCCTATGATGCGTCATTGCAGTCTACGGTGCCAATGAACTTGAATTGAAAGTGATTTGTGTTATCGGTCAGTTCGGTTTTATAAACTAAGAATTTTTTAAAGTCTGGCTTTGCAATCTAATAATAAAAATGGAAAAAATGTTATGTTTTAAAAAAATTGCTTAAAAATTAAGGTGCGTCTTATAGTCCGTAAAATACGGTACCTCTCTAGGTAATTATGCTTAGCATAGACTAAAACTTTTAGAAGTCACAGGTAATTTAAATTTTTTTCAATGAATAGTACTCAAACAAGATCAGTAAATGTGGTTGAAATCATAAATGTTTATCTTTAAAAACATTTATTTCATCATTTTGTGATGTTAGTGTATAGGTGGTGTGGGGTAGCTGGGAATGTAATTGGGGTGGTGGTGAGGGTCTTCCATTGCATGCTGGAGCCGAATTTTTTTCCCAACCTGGTTACACATGAGAGAAGAAAAAAGTAGAATGGAATTGTAGTATCCTATCATGGAATAAGGAATGGAAAAATGACCAAAACAAAAATCTAACTAGTCAGGTAAGGGTAATATGGTATAATCAAGTAAATGATACACTACCATGTGACTTTAAACCTAATTTGGGCAATCAAGCATGCTGTTGTGTGTTTACTGAAAGTCCCAACAGCTGGATACACACATACATTGTACGGTAAGTGACGAACACAGCAATGGTATAGGGGAGCGTACTCTGAAAAACAATCACCAAATTGAGAGAAACCATCTATTCGATGTTCTGTGCCCAAGAAGAAAAGTAAAAGAAGAAGAATGCCTTCATATGGTTACGAGGACAGATAATATTATATCCATTAGATCAATTTTTCTAACACAAGAATTTTACACATCCAAAACACAAATAGCAAATGAGATCAAGAAAATAAAAAATTATACAAGATTTACTTTGAAAACTATGGAATGCAATTAGCAAATTTCCAATTAAACAAACAAACACAAAAATGAACAGAGTGCATAATAGTGAAAATATTTAACTTGATATGTAGTTAATAGTAAAATGGAGCACACAGACTATGGCCAGGGTGTTAATATAGTATTTAGGACCCTACATATTAGAACATGAAATAAAATATAAATTATTATTAAATTAAAGTTGTAATGTCGAATATGATTTTAAAGAATTGTTTTATGAGTGATACGTCATATGAGCATGGATATGTGATGCTTGCAGCAAGGTTCACTTCTGGGTCAAGAGAAAAAGAAATATAATATTCAATTTAACATTTTGGTTTTCAATATTTAAAAAAATAACTTTTTTTTAAATTTCAAATTGATACTACAAATAGTTGGTGTACTAGTAAATCATCTGACAAATCTTAAATATGGGATGGGTATGACAGTGGGTTCTGTGTTAAAATAATAAAATAATGTAGATTTTTGCATAAGTACTGCGGCATCTATTATTTTTCTTAATTCCTACCAAACACCATAATTTTATTCAATATTACACTAATACTAGTAATTCATTGTAAGTATTATAAGAGAGCCACTTTCTGATGTAAATATGAAAAGTTAAAGTTCAAAATATGTTGTATTTTCAATGTAATATTACATCACATTTTAATGGGTTGTTTTTATTTCATGTGAACAGTAAAACATTTAATGGTGCTTAGCTTCACTGTCAACAAGATCAGAATTAATGCTACATTTTTTCAAGTTATATATTCCGTACTACTTAGATTCTATTCATTTTCTCTCAATGGGAGACTGTAAATTTTTGAAGAGATATAAAGTGCCTTCACTATATGTTGTGGCAAAATCTATATTTTAACCTCTGAGTGACTCATTGTTATAATCTTCTTTGTGTTATTATCATGTATTGTTTGTTTTTCATTTGTACATCTAGGCTAGGACATTTGATAATCAGACACACAGTTTAATTTGACTATCTCCACTACAAATTAATCTTGTGTTTATACAAGCATTTTGCAGGTAATCCTTGTTAAAAAGATGAACAGTGAAAATTTAATTCTGTGGCCTTATTTATATTCTTCAAATAAATAAATTTAATGCAAAAAAAAAAAGAAGTACAATAAATAAGGATGCAGTAAGCAAATAAGGATGTGATATAGTTATTCACATTTTTAATTATACGTAAATGGAAACATCAGAAATACATTTCTTAGTTTATCAACGTGCCTGCTCACTGCTCATGTATCACAAGTAAATATTTGAATACTTTCAACAAATATTTGTATATTTTTGTTGAATAGGTCATGTGATATTACTTTAATTATACTTTAATTTGCAACTTAAAAATATATATTTTTATCACACACTCCTCATAATGTACACATTGAATTATCATATTCAAGCAATCTACTTATGAATAAAAATTGTACTGTCCTGATAAATCTATCAACCTACTACTTCTGATGCTAGAAACATGAAATTTGGAGAGTAGGTGCCTTTTCTAACACAAGCACCAACAAAGTGGATTTTTCAAATCCAATTTTAAGAGGAAATAGGATAAAATGTAAGTTTTGGAATTTTTGCTATTTTCACTAGATTATATGGAGTGATTGAGATGTGATCCAAGATTCTGTATGCAAATATTTATTTTTTTGATGTCTAGAAACATATATTTGTTTTTTTTTATATTTCTTTTTTACTGGATGCAAAGGGATAGAAATATTTTCACACTTTTGTCTTTTACACCAATGGCATAGTATTTTTGGCACATCTCACGAACTAATTTGTTTGTAAATATTGCTGAATCATGAATCTAAAACCAGATTTCTGAAATTTTTGATAATATTTTGGGTGAAAAAAATGATTGGTGAATGAGGGGTTATTTTGGAGCATTGTCTTGACTGACAGACACAATTATCAATGCTGAAAAAATCTATTATTGATAGGAAATAGATATTTTGACAGAATTTTGTTCTTTTATTTTGCATATACATAAGAATACTGTGAAATTCTGATTTAAATGGGGTTATTGACAGTAAAATGTGAGTTTTTGAAGTTAAACTATTTTCAGTACATTTCAGAAACTAATTGAGTTGTCAAATAATTTTCTTAAGTAAACACTTTAAACTCATATATCTAGAAACTGTTTGATGGATTTTTTAATATTTTGTTCTTTATATGTGTAAAGATGTAAAAACATTTTTAGGTATTTTTAATGTTAGTCTTAACATGGTATATTGCATTCACTATATTTTTCATGCTGATAGAGATATCATCTCAATTTTTGTCTGTAAAGATTGTTAAATCAAATTTCTAAAAACTATTTTTTATAGTTTTTTATATTTCAATTATATGTGGGTGAAAAGGAGTGAAATGTTTGGTGAGGTTTCCTGAATGATTGAATGACTGTTTCATCAAAAAATGGATAATAGCCATTTTCCCTTATGCTTCTTATACAAAAATAACATTTCATATGTAGTGAATCCTAAAAAGCAAAAATATTTTAATGGGTTCATGTATTGTAGAGGGTCATTAAAGAGAGTAATTTCTGAAATTTCAATTTTAAAACAATGAGTAAAATATTTTGTTTTGAATTTTCACTAAATATGAAGAACTAAATAAGTTATACTCACAATTTTTACTTAAAGCTAGTTTAATTTTCACAAATTAGTTTTAATTATCATAATAATTATTTTTATAGTATATAAATTAGTATGTAATTATTGTAATATTTAATCATTTCAAACATACACAATACTATTTATGTATGTGCCAATGTTTCAAACTATATTAGTTCTTCATCAGGGCTTATACAATTGATTTGAGGATATTAACAACAGAAGTCCATATATTCAGCTGGACTGTTAGAATTAGACTTCTATTGTTAATATCCTCAAATAAATTGTATAAGCCCTGATGAAGAACTATTATCGTTCAAAACATTGGCACATAGATAAATAGTAATATTTCAACAGACGTCAGTTCAAGAACCTTTTCCTGATATTATTTTGAAGGTCAAGAAAAAACCTACATATAAGTTTTAAGTAGTCAGCCTTTATACAGGTGTTTTTGCACCTCTAGAGGAGATGCAGCTTGCTGCAGTTTTGTACAACGGGTTAATAATAACTGGTAATTTAATTGAATGAAATTGCTTTGACCAGAATGACTGACTTATTCATAAAAACAGAAGAGAAAAATATTAAAAAAGGAAACTTGAAATATTGATGGGATGCTGCATTCTTATTGTATTAGCTTACCAACAACTAAATCCCCCATGCAAACCTGGGAAGAGTCGGCTTGGCAAGAACCAATTTTAAAATTGTAGTAATGAACTAACACTAAAACCCTGCATTCTTTCCTTGTATTAAAACAAACCATTTTTATTCCACATTATATTTTGCCTGATGAGTTGCAAGTCCACCTACTGTTTCCCTAGTTTCAATTCAAAAACTTTTTAAATGGTGTCTTTCAAAAAGATATAAATTTTGATTTTTTATACCATGATTTTTTTTGCTTTCTCACCATGTCATATAGTATACCATAGTCAAAGACATAAAATATGATATTGACTATGGGTCAAGAATGTTAAATGACCTCCTCCAACTCTCTTCAAGAGGAGAGCTTCCAGAGCAATTCAAAAGACAGTTTTGGGAGTTATTTATAACTTTACATTGTTGTGAACATTGAAATACAATAATACATGGAATTTTTAAAAAGTCTGTTTGATGGCTACTTCCCTAACAATTTTTATGAAAATTCGAGATGGTGTTAAAATCATGTGTTGATTCGACATGAACAACCCATTAATGTAAGAATTAATGAAATCAACAATGCTGATTGATATTTATTTTTTGTCAAATTGAAAATTTATTATTATACAATGATGGAAAGGGTTTTTACAAAGATGACTTTCTCTGGATGAACTTTAGGATAAAAAGGCAAGGAAGGTATACTTTCCTAAAGTTTGGGACACAACTTACTGCAGATTCAACATTTATCAAGAAAGAACAACTAACTCACATCAACCACATTTCACTACTAACATTGGTGGCACAAAAAATATATATACTTTCAACTACATTTACACCAAGAATATTTATAATTAAAAATGTCTTCACCATGTCCCAACATCTCTTCTAAAATACATTTATGAAGTTGAGTAGTTGTTAATTCCAATATTTCATATTATGCGATATTGGGTAATGGTCAATGAATTTAATGGTACCACAGTCAAACTATCCCTGAATAGGTACTGAAGATGCCCAAGAGGTTCATGGAAGGTAGAGCTCCACAGTTACTTGACTTCGGCACTAGAAGGAGATGTGATCAGCATCTCGCTCCGACAAGTTTGACTCCAGGATAAATCCTGGTACTCATTTTATAGCAGGCTGAGTAGGTCTGGGAGTCAGTCTGGATTGAGATGTGATGAAAAATCCCCACCTCACTGGGGATTGAACTCCAGTCATCCAGCCAGCAACTCAGCGTTCTACCCGCTGAGTCACACTAACTCCATTAATGCCACCTATTTCCCAAAGTTAAAAAAAAATTTTTTTCAGGGCTAATCTTAGTCCTACAACTCCATACTATCATCATCTGTATCCACATTACACATACAAGCTGCGCAGCAATTCCATGCTTTACCACCGAGATTGCAAGATAAGTAACATATAAATTAATTTCTTCTACTATTTTTTTGAATATACAAGAAAATACACAAAATATTGGTAAATCAGTAAAACGTTTTGTTAATTTCATCTACAGAATTTAGACTTCATGAGACGTCTTGTCAACAATACAAATACACGGATACACAGCATGAATTAATGATCATAGCAGTTTCCATTAGTTTTCTCTCCCCTTTTAATCCAGTAAGATAATGGTATTATGTCCCTCACTTTATTTCTCAAGGAGTGTTATTGCTTCAGTTGAGGTCACAACAATATGCAATCTGGGAGTAATATTCGACTTGAGAATCACATTCACTGAACACATCAAATATAGCAAACAAAGCTAGTGAAAAGAATGTGCAAACAGTTTAACTCTATTAACTTCATATCAAATGCTTGTTTAGCCTGTATTTAAGTTTTAATTATAGTTTGGCCACCAATTTAATTATAATTTGGAAACTATCCTGCATCTTTAGTATTGCGGCAAGCATTTTGAGATCCTTATATTGATCATGATTACTCTGATGTAGCAGTATAACTTGGTGTTCCCCTCTCCATACAAAAGGGATCTAATGACCTCGATGTTGACGAGCCCTAAAGCCCCACAAAAAAACAAAATCTCCATACAAAGAAACTATATTGATGCTAAATTTATGTATAAATTGGTTCTATCGAGTTCCCCTGTTTACTGGATCAATTGAATTTTAAAGTATATCATGTAAGTTTGAGAAGAATTTTCACTTGCTTTTATATATCTCTGCATACACAGCAAATAATCCAATAGAGAGAATGTAAAAAAGTGAATGAACACTATTTAGATGTTAGAATTCAGTAAAACTATATTTTATGTGGATGCAAGAAGGAAATTGTTAGTATATGATTAAACAGAGAAAAAGACTTTTTTGTAATAATGCTATCAGTACATGTAATAACATTTAAAACAATACTCATGTTCAATAAAATTTTTGTACTAATGGACTTAGTGTCTGTAAATAAATAAATTAGGCTCACAGCACTAAATATTACAAAAGCCTTCGGCAAAAATCCTTTAGTTATCCATAAATTATCACTTATTCATGATAGTAAACTGCCTCCATCTTTAAACAGTGGAAGGTGGGAAAGGAACTATAATCCGGACCTTCTGTTTGTAAGTGATGAAATAGTTCCACAATGTGTTAAGAAAATGTGTTCCCCAACCCTAAATTCACAACACAGACCAATAACATGTAAAATAATGTCTGCAGTACACCCCAGGAGAATCCGATTTAGACGTAGGTACCATTTTAAGAAAGCAAACTGGTCCAGTTTCACAAAATTGGTGGATGAAATGGTCACAGACATTTAACTGGGCCCCAAATTGTATAAAAAGTTTCCCCCAAGGGGACTTACATCTAGTAAGTACATGTTTGGCAAACACAGGGCCCTGAGCTGAGTCTGGCATTTCTTCCACTTACTTGTGTAAGGCTCCTTCCCTTCTCTTTCCTTGGGCACCTCTTGTTCTTTTCGATCCCGGTGCTAGGGTATTTTTCATTTTCCTCTTTCTTCTTCTTTTTTTTAAAAAAAATGTCATGTTGATATTTGAGTTGTAATTCAGGAGGGTTTTAGTGGGTATGGTTGAGTCATTCAGCGTGTCCCACTCACGGGGAGAGGCATTTTGGCTCTCTCTAGCGCGTAACTGCATTTTCCCTATCTGTACAAGTTTTTAGGGCTCTAATGACCTTGATGTCGATGAGTCGTAAAGCTCCACAATAAAAAAAAAAAGTTTGTGGAAGTCATTAAATCTTGCTCTAGAGCATCCATTCCCAGAGGATACAGGACAAATTACATACAAGGCCTTAATCAAGAAACCATTGACCTACTGGAGGAATACTATACCCTCTTTGAAGAAAACCCCTTTAGTCAACAAACTTTGGCAAAAGCAAAAATAAGTGACATGTTCCATATCTGAATCAAGACAAGAACACTGGACAAAGGTCATGGAGGAAACTAATATGGGGAGAAGCAGTCAAAAGGCATGGACACTCTTACGAAGGCCGACAAACGATCCCACCAATTCACCGACTCACGCAAATGATAAGGCAGAACAAGTTGCCAACCAGCTGCTAAAAAGTTGACAGACCATCAGAGCCCAGAAATATTAAAAGAAAAACAAGCAGCGACATGTACAACAAAAAATCAGCAACCTCTCTAAACCAATAACTTGATGAACTTAACAGGAACAATAAAAAAATGTAATAATGGAAAAGCATGCTGGCCTCGATGACATCAGAGTTGAACAAATCAAAAGTTGGGGAAGACAACAAGAAAGCGGCTGATAGACTGTATGAACAAATGTATGCACACGAATAATCCACCTAAACTGTGGAGGAAAACATGAATTATTGCCATCTTAAAATCTGGAAAGGAGAAAAACGACCCTTGGAACTACAGACCCATCTCGCCTCTCTGCTTCCTTTATAACGTGTTTGAGAGGATTCTGCTCCACAGATACACTGTCATTATTGAACCAGGACTAATATCTCAGCAAGCTGGCTTCTGTGCAGGTAAACGCTATACAGCTCAGGTCCTGAAGTTAGCACAACATATAGAGAATGGCTTTGGAAAAAGGAAAATTACTGGAGTCGCTTTTATTGATCTTACTGCAGCATATGACACCGTTAACTGTAGCTTACTGCTAGACAAGTTATACCACCAAACTCAAAATTCAAACTGTTGTTGAAAGATTTATTTTATTCCAAAGAGTTAAAAATTTACTTCGGAATAGAAGATTCTTTGTAGAATTCCAGGGTTATAAAAGCCATGGAAGATTCAAAAAATGGGCTTCCCCATAGTGTGCTACTTTTCAACGTCTACACCAGTGACCAGCCATTACTAAAAGGGATGGAAAAACTCATTTACACAGACAATTGCGCTATCACTGTCCAAGCTGATCATTTTGAAACAATCGAAGAGAAGCTCTTGAGTGTGCTAAAGGAACACTCTAAGTACTATGAAGAGAATCAACTTAAACCAAGTCCCTCAAAGACCCAAGTATGCACTTTTCATCTGAAGAACATACATGCCTCCAAAAACATGTTGAATGGAAAGGCACACAGTTGCAACACTGCTCAACACCAAAATATTTAGGAGTGACTCTGGATCGAGCCCTCACTGATAAAACACATTGCCAAGTCACCAAACAAAAAGTTGCTGTCCGAAACATCATAAGAAAGCTGGTACAACATGGGGTTCACAGGCATCAATACTTAAGACAAGTAGTTTAGCCGTGTGGCACTCTATCACAGAATATGGCTGCCTGGTGTGGTACAAATCTAGCCATGCCAAGTTTGTTGATATTACTTTAAGCGACACTTGTCGCCTTATAACAAGTTCTTTGAGACCAACTCTGCTGGAAAAACTGTACTGCTTGGCCAGCATAGTGCCACATGATATCCGCTGAGAGGTGGCTGCCAGGAATGAAAAACATAAGGCAATAATATCAAAAGCCCACTCCCTATACAGACAGCAGCCTGAAATATAGAAAGTTTCCTCTGTGTGACAAGACCCAACCGAGTCAGTTCACCAGACCAGGCTAAAAAGTTGGAGATCACGTAATAAGAGAGACTGTATATTGCCATCCGAGGACCTTCCACCCGTGCATGAAGAGGACTGGTCGACCTGGAAAATCATAAACAAACTTCAAGCGGGAGTCATCAGGTCGAGAGTGAAAAGGAAGAAATGGGGCTTCCCTAGCGAAACTTCAGCATGTGAATGTGGCGAGGAGCAAAGCACTGCCCACTTTCTTGAGTGCTGACTTGCCCCAGCGGTGTGCAGAGTGCAGGACTTGATGGAAGCGACTGAGAATGCCCCTGATGTGGCCAGATTCTGGTCTAAACATGTATGAACATTGCTCCTTTCTTCCTATTTTTTAAAATGTGTTAGATGTTTCTGACATGATTGTAATGTAATCCTTTAGTTATAAGGGTTATGATATATTCTAAAACTTTTAGTATCAATATAACTTTTTTTTTCAATACTTCTGAACTGTATTAGGAGTGTATTATCAACCATCACAACATGTGTCCATGTACTTAATTTCTCATGAAATCAGTAAATTCCAAGAAGGAAAATACATGTAAACAGACTCTCCCATACATGTCAAGATAAAATTTATACGTGGGATATTTGTACAACCAATTAAAACAACAAAAGGAATTTATTATGTATTTATATAATGAAAGTACATTAATGAATAAATAGAAATCAAAACCAATAAGGAACTAAGGAGGAATAAAAGAAAGAATGCATTTTAAAAACACTTGTGTAATTGATAACTCTTCTTCAATATTTAGTTACATCCATATGTTCACAGGTTTGTATCTTACAAAGCTACACCACAATTTTGGTACTAGTCAGCATTAATTGCCTATTTAACCTACAATTAGAGTATCATCATCAGGGAATACATATTCAGGAACTTCCAAATTGAGAGGAGCAGGTCCCTTCCGAATACGCCCTGAAGCATCGTAATGCGATCCATGACATGGGCAGTAATAACCACCAAAGTCACCTGCAGAAAAAAGTAATGCACAAAGTCAAGTACTACCATCACATTGTATTTTCAATGGCTTGTAACAAAAATAATTTTTTTTCTTATTCCTTAAAACTATAAATTATGGTAGTACTATCTGATGCAAATAAAATTACTGGAAAGAAGCATAGCAAATTTTAATCTGCATTACTTGGAGAACAATACACACAGGATTTTCAGCATTTGAAATAAAATGACACAGCTTTTTCGTGTTCAATATTTCAAAACCTATTTATTAAGCTGAAAAGGACTCCCATTTCCAACAATAATGAGTTTTCATTATTAATTATGGCAAAAGACGTGTATTTTAAGAAACTTTATTTAAATTGTTTTTTCTCACATGAAGCAGATATGATTACCATCCATGCTCATATTTGATTTTTTCAGGTTTCTTGAAAACAATGAGATAAACAAAAGTAAAATGAACTATGATTGTAAACTATTTCATGAAATAAGCAATTAAAAACAGAAGTGGCACAAAAAAGACAAATGGGCCTTCTGAACTTCCCAAAATTATCCATTTTGGGCTATATTAATGCCAACTTTCAATTTCATTGTAATATATGGTTTCTCAAGATACCAAACTCTGAAAAATTTTCAGAAATGGTTTATGCTAGGTTGGAAGAAAACCATTACCTAATTAAAATCTTAAATTTTAATTCTTCACTATTAATATTTATGCAAATTAATTGTTGCCATTGTTTTGTATGCACTGACAGAAACAGATGATTATACAGGTTATTAGTTAATACTCACTCATTTCTTAAAAACTGTGAAATATTCTACTGGTTCACATGTTATGTTAAAAGCAAAGATAGTAATAGCCCTTATGGAAGGAGTTACAAAAATGCCTGAATGCTATGTATGTCAGGAGACTGCAGATTCTTATCTATTCAAAATCTGTAACACCCTTTCAAAACAGCTAACAGTACAAAAATGATGAAAGAATATTAAGTAAAAAATGTCCAGCTATTCTATTCGTTGAGTAGTTGACTGACTTAAATGTTTCTTCCTGGGCTCTAGACATGTTTGAAGATATAATTTAAAACACTACATTATGCAGTAGAATCAATGGTACCAACTAAATGACTATAAAACATTAAGCCCATTGCTTTTTAAATCACTTGCACCAAATTTCCTGATTTGAGTGAGACACACAATCCATGACCATATTAATTTTTCAGAACCCTATGACAGCATGAAAAGCTAAATACAATAATTTTATATCATGAAGATATAAATTAAAGATAATTGATAAAAAAACAGCCAAAATAACCATTACCTGCATTTGCTATAGGAACACAGCCCAAATGAGTGCACACTCCAATAACGACCAACCATTCAGGATTTTTAACTCGGGCACTGTCAGGTTCTGGATCTCTCAACGAGGCAACTGGCACATTCTGTTCAGTTTCAATTTCACTTGCAGTTCTGCATTAATATAAATTGATTAATACAACAAAATTCTTCAACAGAATAAAAAATAGGACAATTAATATTACCTGTGTCTAATAAACAATGGCTTTCCACGCCACTTGAATGTCATATTCTTGCCTTCTGGAATATCTGCAAGCTTGATCTCTATTTTGGCAAGAGCAAGAACATCAGCTGATGCAGACATACTTGACACAAATTCGTAAGCCACTGTCTTGGCAGCATATGCACTTGCTATTCCACTACCTAAAATGAGTGCAACAGGCAATTTAACATTAAGTGCAAAGATTATCATTGATTTGTATATTGATACTGTACCCACATCTTTACGATGTCTTAAACTCTTGTCATTTTATAGATATTCATGTTATCATTAACAATAAAATTAACCAACCTACCTCCAGCAATCAAGTAGGTAAAGGTTTTTCTTGAATTAGTGGTGTTTCGACTGGACGTATTGCTGTTTTTAACAGCATTTCTTCGGTATGGAGTAAAGTCAGGTATTTGGATGTCAGTATGGGCATGTCTGATTTGAGTTGCACCTGAAAAATGAACAGAAATGAGATAAAAATTGCCAAGCTTGTCAATGTAGCCTCACGGTCAAAACAAAGTAAATATATACGTAGTAAAACGCACCTGTTATTCCAGTTTGCACAGTTACATACGAAATTGGATGAGCTTTACTCAGAGAATAATTAGTATGAGGTGATGGAGATGGCTCACTAAAAATATCGCTTGGAACGATAGGTACAGGAGCGGCCAAGGGTTTCAACCCAGAGGCGATAGTTTGAGTAGTTGACTTCAGATAGGGGGCTAAATTGCCCGAACGGGCTACAATATTTATCATTGTTGTTTCACTTCAGCAAAACCCCCAACCACAATATTTTCGGACAAGCAAATGGAGTCCACCGATCGCTGGTCGACCGTCCCTGGTGGACTTGGTGGAAGTAGAAAGGACGAAATGTTAATTCACATTTTGACCACCAGGGACGATATGAGAAATTCAGCAAAATCAGCAAATACGCAATTTGCCATTTCTTATCCATAAAGACTCACATTTAATTATTTTAGACCAAATAATTCCTTAAATTTTAAGATAAATGGAATAGAATGATATCATTTGACTAAGAACAGCCCATGTATGGCTTCAAATACTACGAAAAACGATCGCATGCAGTTTCATACCCAACTGTTTCCGGCAGTAGTAGCCTACACCAACATTTCTTTTTATGCACGGGTTAGAGAAATTAAGTTATTTATAAATAGCGAACGGACCTATCTCAGGTATTATTTGAATTTCATTTACTTCACAATAAGGAATATGAACTTCATGGAATAATTTAAAGAGGTCATCGTTGCACAGGTATTCTGGGACACTACGCATTTGTGAAATTTGCGGGAGTCTCCCTCCATGCAGCGGGCACGGATTGTTACATTGGTGTTGCATGAATCGTGTCAAGATGGTTGCATGTTTATGATTTGGCGCAGGGCTTACTTAAACTATACCTGCTGCTTAAACTTCAGTTGATTAGTGATAACAAGTAACTGTTCGATCCTAGTTTTCTAAAATATGATATGTTTGTTCTGTTAAACACCCGTTTAAGGTCACGTTTCTCATATCGAGACTGTGAAGGCAACGATTACTATCTTGAAATTTTTGTGGCCTAAGTGCGTTAACAACAATGCACTAATATAAATGTTAACTTCCTCATGTGATACATTTAATTCGCACTAGGTGTGTTATGTCTTTTATTTGTTACATTATAATGTGATTCTTTTTGTGAAGTGTAGGGTTCAAATCTTATCTGATTTTTGTCAGTTATTCAAACTTATTTTTATGACTGTCATGTTATCATCTTAAAGAATATGATTAGTTATTTATTTACCATTATGCTCTTGAGTATGTAATTTAATATTATGCCAGGTCTTGGGGTGATGATATTGCCATATGTAAATATTGGTTACCTGGTGAATGTTTTGAGTTTCATATTATTGTAAGCAAGATTTTTCCTTGTATTAAAATTAACATATTCTAAGTTGTTGTTCTTTTTGTTACAGTTTTTACATTCCAACCAACATCTGGAATGGATTCACAGCAGCAGTTTTGTCTAAAGTGGAACAGTTTCGGCAGCAACTTAGCTACAGCATTTGGCAATTTATTCAAATCGGAAAGCTTAGCAGATGTTACTTTATTTTGTGAAGGTTAGTGTTTTATTACTGAAATGCAAGTGAATGAGAAATAATACAGAAAGGTTTTGAAGTTTAGGAAGTTGCATTCAGAAATTCAATATCATGTGTATTTAATGTTTGAAGGAATATACTGTCAAGCAACTAACCTTTGTCTTGTTTGTGTAAATATGTGTAAGTCAAATTTTTAAGAGACCTTAAAATGATTTTTAAAAAGTGTTTTACTTGGTGAGTTTTAATTTCCATAAATATGATTTGTAGTATTATGACATTAATCATTTTTTCGAACCCTCTTTGGACCATACGCTATACTTTGGCCTAATAAATTTATTGTAAAGAAATCTGTTAAAACTGCTTGTGACCATGTGAAAGATATTAAACTAATATACTCTAAAAAAAATCCCTAGTAAATTAATTTATTCTAAATAGATTTTAATAAACTAGGTTTCAATATTTTGCAGTGTTGACATATTATTTATTCTTGGTGTAAAATATTGTGTATTAAAATGTAGTAATAATTCTGTTAATTGATTAAGATATTAATCTATACTAAATATTTTGACTAATGCATGATTTTCTTTCATTTCTTGTTTGATGTCATTATCCTGGGTAAATCTTTGATATTACAATTTTTTTAACATTAATTTTTTAGGAGTGACATTTCGAGCACATAGGTTAATACTGGCAGCATGTAGTAAGCACTTCCAGGATTTATTTGAAACAGCTCCTCTGAGTCCCAGTGTGCTGGTAATCCTAGATGGTACATCCTCCTCCAACATGTCTGCATTGTTGGAATTCATGTACAAAGGGGAAGTGCATGTTTCTCAGGAATGTCTCTCCAGCTTTCTGAAAGCTGCCGAGTGCCTGCAGGTCAGTATAATTTGGGATTAAAGTTTAAAACTAAAGTTGCTGAAGGTTTTGTCTTGTATAATTTATACATTTTTTACTATAATGTTTGCAAGAAAAAAAGATGTAAATTTGGAATTTATTATTGTTTTGAAAAGTTAATATCATGACTTATTCTGTTTTGATTACTGCAAGTAAAGAAAAATGTAGTTTGTTTTTTATATTCGCTTTACCATCTGATATCCATCCATATTGCAGTATATTAAAAAGTTAATATTTCAACAGGTTAAGGGCCTTTCCATTGAGCATGAAAAGTTGGCAGTGGTGCATGGTAGCAAACACATTGGGCATTTGGGTGAGGACTCCCAGCTAGATTCACCTACAGGACGCAAACAGCCCAAAATGGGAGAAAACTCACAGAGCTCTGAGCAGCCTCAGCCTCCACCTCCTATGATCCCTCAGCACCATGCTCCTACTTCGTCTGCCTCTTCCACTTATTCCTCCATTCTTACTCCATATCCTTTGCATTTCCGTCCGTATGAGCAACGGGTGCCAGCTTCTGCACCAACTTCTGCCTCTGGCTCAAACCAAATGTATGATAATTTCCCTCGCAAACGGCACCATCGCAGTTCATCTGAAGCTCTACCTCCAGATACAGTCCGTGCCTCTGTCCTCCGTGATGGTTCCAAGTCACGTGAGGCTTCTGAGCGCAGTGGACTTCCTTTGGGATACCGTCCTGGTGGGCTTTCACCTGCCAGTGAGCCGGATTCTGGAGTGAAGGGTGAAGAGAAGGCTTATCAGCATGTGCGATATGAAGGCCCTGGGCCCGGGTCGTCGACAGAGTCTCGGGATACCAGAGATAGGGAAACTCCTGGAGGCTCTAACTCGGGCCCTGCAGGCACAGTCACTTTTGACAGAACTGCTGCTGTGGATGTGGAGAGTGGGACCCAAAACAAGGCAGACAGTCATCGCTCTTCAGTAGATCCAGGGAGCAATTGTCCAGAAGGTAAGCGTTGTTACGGTCATTAAGTTAGGAAGCGAGACATATTATTTTCAGCAGTTTATGATGATTATACGAGTTCACTTCAAATAATGTTGAAATAAGTTGTCTGTTAGATTCTAGTGTTTGGAAAGTTGAGTATAGGATTACCATGAATTATTGCATAAAATTCAACAGTTTCATTATTTCTCTCATTACTCCTTTCATTCCTCTTTTCAGGATATTTTATTGTTCATGTGTAAGTTTTAAATTTTTTCATATTACTATGAAGCATTTGTTTGAAAAATAAGTCTTCCCCTGTTTCAAAAAGATTGGAGTTACCGAGAAAAGAAATTATAATTGAGTTCCAATCAATATTTATTTACCATTTCCAATCAAAATTAATTTCTAATTGAGTTCATTGTTTGAATCAGAAGTTTAGTTAGAGTATTATATTGCCTATTAAATAGTCCACTTATTTTAGTTTGAGTTTTTTATCTTATAAATTATTGTAAATAGATCGTTATAAATAAGATAATTTATCTTGAGATATTCACTGATCATTCATGAAATTGAACAAAAAAAATTATACTACAATTTTCAAGAAACTTATTTTGAGTATTGTATAATATTAAGCTGTAGGAAAGAGGCTGCAACAGAATGTAAAAGGCTGCTTAGTTTTCCAAAATCAATGATCTGCCTCTACCGGTGAGTTTGCATGAGTTGTTTCTGCACAAAAGGGGTGGTAGTCCTGCTCGAGGGTTGTGAGGGGAGCCACCCCGTAGGCAGTGACAGCTGCAAAAGGGTTGAGCAACCCTTTGGCATATCCCCTTTTCCCTCTCCCCATGTTAAATGAAAGGGTGGGGGAAGTGACCAGACTGTGGGGCAGGTAATCAATACACAGCAGAAGTATGTGTATGTATATGTGTGAGAGTGGGGTTGGACTGGCCATGCTTGCAGAGTGGCACTAATCTGATTGGTATTCATATGGAAACTAACCTCTCACTTAATGACGCATGTTAGCTGCTGAGTTGAACCTCCCATTTGTGATCTGTCAGGTGTATGTTACTAAAAGGGTACTAGATGAAAGAGGATTGTCTGTCTGCATTCATGCTTTATGTTTCTGTTCCTGTGACAAAGACATGTTACTCATGAGCCATGTTGGGTGAAAAAGAAAATAAATTATAACCTCACATTTTGTTTAGGTGAAGTTCGGAAGAGTATGTTTGTGTATGTGTTCACAAACTCACTCTTCTATAACATAAACCTGCTTATTTTTAGTTTTTTTTAATGAAGAAATTCTGAAGTACAAATGCCATTTCCTTGTGTTTGAATGAAAAAAGCATTAAATTTTTTTCTAAATATGGTACCTTTATTTTGAGATACCCCTTTTGTATGAAATTGTTTTTAATGTTTATAGTTAGCAGAAAAGAATGTAACAGGATTTAATTGTCTTAAAACTTGCACACTTGAATATAAATATCATGATTATTATGTGTAGAATATAACAAATTGTTTTGCTTTTTCTAGGAAGATGATCATGTACTTCAGAAAATTTGACCTTTTGGGGATCAGTAAATTTCATAGTTTTGAAATTAAAAGGCGATATCAAAATATTATATTAATTAATATTAAAAACAAATTAGTTAAATCAACATTGTTTGTATTAATTGGGTTAAGATATCTGATCTATTTCTATGAATTACAAACTTAAAACATCCATGTCCCCAAGAATGCAAGAAGATTATGACATAATGGCAGAAATAATTATAAGCAGTTTTCTATTAATTGTTTAATCATTAATGTACATCTGAACACAGAACTGAAATTGATTTCCCCTAAAATTGGTAATAACTAGAAAGTAGATTACTAATCTCTTTCTTCTTCTTTTCTTTTTTGTTCACATAGGATCACTTTAGTCAGTCCATTATCTAGTCTTCTTTGAAGCCTCTGATTGGACCTTGCGGTCCTCCCAATACTTTTTCATATGCTCTGACCTTCAAGCTCTTTCTTGTGTTGAAAATATTTGGTTTGTGACTTTGTTTCTTGTGTGAGTGAAGCGGATATTCTTGATTTTGTTTTTTAATTTGTACTTATCTATGGTGTATTTTGGTGTAAGGTCAATTTCCTTCAAATCCTCTCTGACTTTTCTAATCCTCCTGCATCCTGTTGTGGTATTTTTTGACTTGAGATTGTACTGTACCAGTTGTTTCAGAAGTCTTGAATCCTGCATACTCATGTGTCCAAAGAATCCCTTTCTCCTCTTAGGCATGGTATCAGTAATGGGTTCCAATTCTTTGTACACGACTTTGGTGGGCAATATCCGCCACTGTCCGTCTTTCTGATATTTTTTGTTGATGCAGGTTCTTCCAATTCTTCTTTCGATCTTCTGTAATTTATCAGTTTTTGATTGTCTGTTCAGGTGGAAGAGTGTTTCTGCTGCATAAGTGGCTTCCGGTTTTATAACTGTATTGTAATGTTTAATTTTTGTTTTTATAGATAGGCATTTTTTCTGTAGATGTCCCTTGTTAATTTTTGTGCTTTAGCTAGTTTGTTTGTTCTTATTTGGACTGGGCATTTCATTTAGGTTATTATCTCTCCAAGGTAATTGAATTGGGTTACAATTTTGGCTCTATTACCACCTATGTTTATTTCTTTTAATGATGGTTTTGGGGGCATAATTTTTGTTTTTTCAAATGATATTTTGAGGCCAATTTTATTTGCAATGTTTGGAAGTTCTGATATCTGTGTTTTTTGCTTCATCTATGTTATTTGCTAGTAATGCCAAATCATTGGCAAAACTAGGGCAATTTGTTTTTATTTCTCTGACTATTTTAATTTTTAAGGGGCATTTCTTAAACCATTTCCTCACTACTATTACCAGAGCACAGTTGAACAGTAGTGGTGAGAGTCCATCACCCTGGCGTAGTCCTGTTTTGTTATCAAATGGTTCCAACAATTCACCCCTGAACTTCACTTTTGACTTGGTGTTTGTGAGGGTCAGTTTTATCATGTTTATTAATTTGGGGTGCCGTCCAAGGTGTCGTAAAATGTGTAGCAGAGTTTAGTTGATACAGTCATAGGCTTTTTTAAAGTCTATAAATGTTATCATCATATCTCTGTTCCATTACCAGCTTGAGACTCATGATCTGGTCATGACAGCTCCTCCAGGGTCTGAAGCCTCCCTGGTATTCTCCTAGTTCTTCCTCCAGTTGCAATCTGATTCTGTTAAGGATGATTCGTGAAATAATTTTATGTTATATCTAGGAGTGCGATTCCTCTGTAGTTGTTAGGGTCTGTCTTGTCTACCTTTTTATGGAGTGGGTGGATGATGGCTGTTGTCCATTGTTCTGGTAGTTTTTCTTTAATCCAGATGTTGACAAACTGTTGATGAAGGGTGATTTTTGCTAATCTTTCTGCATATTTCCAGGTCTCTACAAAGGTCTGATCTTCTCCTGACGCTTTGTAATTTTTCATCTCATCCAGTGCTTTATAAACTTCTTTTATTGTGGGGGGATTGATGTTTTCTGGTGGTGTTTTTATGGGGGTGTTAATGTCCAAGTTAAGGACTCCTGTCGGTTCCTTGCAATTCAGGAGTTCATTCAAGTATTTAGCGAAGATTTTTGCATTGTCTATTGTTATGGGCCGGGTTACCATTAGTAGGGTTGGGGCTTCATATATTTGGAGTTGTTTTTTAAAGATTTTGTAATAATCTCTCAATTGTGTTCTGTTGATTTCTTCTTCTATTAATTTCAATGTATCCTTATGGTGTTGTCTTTTTATTCTCCTCAAGGTTTGGGTGGTTTCTTTTCTTCCAATTAGATATTGGAAGGATATTTCTGATCGTTGGGACTGATGTAATTGCCATGCTTGGTGTCTTTTCTCCACTGTTTCATCACATTCATTGTTCCACCACTGATGCTGTTTACAGGGGCCAATTCTTCTGCAATTTGTTGACTAGGTCTTCAAGTTTATCTGTAATTTTTATTTTTGGTGTTTGTCCATGAAGACATGATCCAGTTGCCATTCTCCTTTAGTCTAGTCAGAGTGTTTCCATGTTTTCAGTTTTTGAGGTTTTCTTTTGAAATATGTGGATTTTGAGATTAGGATATGGTTTCTGCACAGGTCAATGAGTCTCTGTCCATTTTTGTTCGTTCTTTTTTGGGCAGACCATTTTCTGATGATGTCACGGTATCTTCTTTCTCTGCCTAGTTGGGTGTTAGTCTCCAATTAATAGCTTTACATGGTGTTTGGGAATGCTGTTAATGGTCTGGTCTAGTAGGTCCCAAAAACTTTTCTGTTTCTTTACGGTCTTTTGAAGAGTTGTTTTTTTAATTAGTGGGAGCATGAGCATTTGTTATGGTGTAGATTTTATTAGATGCCTTTAGAGTGAGTGTTGAGATTCTGGAGGATCCCTTTAATATAATAGTGAAATACGTTGTGTATATAAATCCATCTTCATACATTGCTGTTATAGTATTTGCCAATAAACATATTTTTATATTTTGTTTTTATATTTTTTTCTTCGTACAAATATAATTTTTAATGAATGCAAAAAGTTAATTCTTCATTTTTTTTCCACCCTTCAGATTTACGGGTGAAATTAGAATTTTCTTCTGGTAGTCACTCTGAAGAGCCTCATGGGAATGCAGCTCCTTATCCCCCTGAACCAGCTGTTGAACCTGCGACTCCGGAGAGCTTGCCTCCCAATGTGTGGAACTCTGGAACTAGTATCAAAATTTCCCCTCATAAAGGGGGCCCCGTGGCTACTACAGATGGTAAGTAGTGGTGAAAATGCTTTTTTTGTTTTTATTATCGCTTATTTGTTTATTTTATACTCACAAATTAGTAATTTCATATTTTATAATTACGTTTATGTAAATATCTTTTATGTTTTATTTAAAAGTTAAGTAATTAACAATTAACTATAACTAAGAAAATAAATAAATCAAGTATGTATTGAGACATTTTCAGGTCTCACAAGTTAAAGAAAATAGTAATGATTATGAAAAGGAAGACACGAGTGTTAATAATAATATTGATGATGATATTGATGATTATAATAATATTGATGGCTAATAATGATATTGATGACTAATAATGATGTTGTTGTTGTTATTATTATTATTGTTGTTGTTTATGATAATAATAATATTGATGATAATGATAATAATAATGATAATGATGACAATATTATTGATGATAAATTACAATTTGTATTTTGAGATTGGAAGTATTAATTTTTGGAGATTTCTAGCACAATATTAAACTTGTTGTGCTAGTGTAAATCTTAAGTGCTTTCTAACACTTTTTAGTTTTTTTAGAGATTCTTTTTACAGAGTTTAGATTTTAGTGACTGGCTGTGTGGAGCTGTATACTCAAGGTCATGCCTTGCAGGTGCTGGGAAGTAGGTCAAGGATGACCTTGTCAGGCTGGAGAAGGGATATTGGACAAGGTTATTGGACATTGGCTAGCTTTTTACTTAATTTTAACTTAATTTCAGAAATTCTTTTTTGTTTGGTTTTTGCATTTCTACTTCTGGGGGCATAATTTTGTCTTTACTGTGTGCATTTGAGGAAGAGAATGAGGTGTATGATGATGATATCATATGTGACATCTTTTCAACTAATAGGGTCTCTTTGTGAATCTTCGAAGAGGCTCTTATTTGCTTATTTATTATCTCGTAACATATTGAATTATATTTACTATAATTATGTTCACAATATTTTATTACCCTTTTTTTGTTATTAGCTAAATATTACATAATCTTTTAATACACAACATTAAATGGAGAGATTTATTTGTTTTCCTCCAAAATTTCTTTTCCTCAAACCCATACTTGCTAAGGCAAATAGGTTTATTTTAGACTTCAGAAACAGAATTAGTATTTGGTATGAAAAAATGTCTGCATAACATAACATGTTTTATATTGGCTATTCGTATTGTTGTGTGGAAAACTAATGTATGTATTAACATGTTGTATAAAACATTGCCATATAGTAACAAGGGAGAAATGGCTTGCCTCCATTTCAATTACAATCATGGGAGAGATACTGGTTTGTAAACGTTCTTAAGTTTGATGAAATTTTTATTGCAGATGAGAGGGTGTTCAATGGTGATTTAGGTTTTCAGAACACACCTTGATTTGGAGAAATGTACCAACTTGTAATGTCAGTAGGTTTATGGAATGGATGTTATAATAATTGTGGCTCTTCTTTTAATTCAAGTTTTTGGTTCCAAAAGTGGTGGCAACAACAACAGGCCAGCAGGTGGGCATCTTAGTTTTAAGCAACTTAGATTACGTCATAATAAATTATTTCAATCTCAAAAACTTGAACAAAGATTTGGAGTCTTTGGAGTGTGTGTCGAGAAATGCTTTCTTATGCTGATGTTTGTGTGCTGATTTGTACTATCTAATAGATTGGAGGATGGAGATGTGTGTCAAAGATTCCTTCGGAAAATAAGAATTGTGAATGCTTTTCAACAAAGCTTTTAATTCTATTTTTGAACATCACTAATTCAGATTTACTTTTTTAAAGTATATATTTTTTAAATATTTTCTTTTTTTTTGGTATCTATGTGGTTGTTTCGGTAATGTGCCTATCCTTAAATGTTCTGACAAATATCAAACTAGCTTGATATCTGCCTATATTAGGGTTATGGTTTCTTATTAAATTTAATCGTTACACAAGATTTATATTTCATGATAACTACCTACCTAGATAAGAAAATGTTTTCTTTATGCTTGATTAGGAGTCTTATTGAGTGATGTTGGACACACACTCCACTTACATGAGTCACTTTAGAATAAAATTTTTTCTATAAATGTTTATTCTAATTGATCACCTCCTATTGCTACAATAAGGTGATAGAATGTGTAGACTTCTCTGGAAGTATATCTCAGAAAAAATTCTATATGGAGCGGAAATTTAAAAACAAAATCGGTCTCTACCACAACATTAAAATTTAAGACATTAAGACACTTTGTTTTGCCAGAAAGATTTTTTTTTTGTGGGGCTTTAGGGCTCGTCAACATCGAGGTCATTAGAGCTCTGCGAGAAAGAGCTGCAACAAAGAGTTACACGAGTGTAAAACATAAAATTGAAATATGAGGTATTGTCTATTGTACGTTGATCTTATATGTAACCCCTCCACAAGGAACATGAGTTGTGGTAGAGAAGTGTGTTCCTTATGTGGGTAAAGGAAATATTTTCCTGCACCAGATATTTGGCTACCATGTGAAGTGAATGTCAGGTTTTGGTCTATTGTATTGTAAATTAAATTTGTTTGATAGCTCTAAGTGATGCAAAGCTGAAGTAAAACTGTTTGATGCATTCTGGAAGTACAAAGTATTCTATGTTTTATTGAAATTAAGACCAAAAGTAAAAAGGAGAAACTTTTATAACTGATGCTCTTGTAATAATATAATATCACACTCTTATTTAGTGTATGAATTCTATATAATCAAGCTTTAAACCTCAAGCTCTGTGTAATATTATTGTTATTAATAATAATAATTATTATAATAATAATAAAAAAATATGAGCCCAGAAATCATGAAAATCATAAAAAGTTGGTAACACCAGTGTGGAAACTTAGATTACAACAGAAAGTTATAAGACTACAGAAAGAATTGTCCCTCTCAGAAAACCCAGAAAATCTGAAGAAAAACAGATGGAAAGTAACTCAAATTAAGCGAAAATGTAATATAAATCTGGAAACTGATGAAACACTAATAGAACAATTAAAGCAAAAGATCACAGCTACAAGTACAAAAATTCATAGATATGAAAATCGTAAAAATCAGTTTATTCAAAACAAACTATTCCAAGAAAATCAAGGAAAATTCTACAACAAACTTAATGAAAAGAAGAACAGTGGACTAGAAGAATACCTCACAAATGTACTCTCTCACAAATGATGATATGAGAGAATACTGGAAGGGAATCTGGGAGAGGGAGGATATATATAATAAAGATGCTGAATGGATTGAGAAACAGACAGAGAAAATGGAAAGGGAAATTCCAGAAACCGTGGAGTTGCTACCAATTACTGAACAAAAAATAAGAAATAGCACAGGTAAACTGTCAAACTGGAAATCACTGGGCATTGACAAAATCAGTAACTACTGGTTGAAATATTTAACTTCCGCACACCACTATTTGGCCAAGTTTTACAACGAAATAATAGAAAATACTAAAACCTGCTCAACATGGCTAGCTGATGGTTTGACTTGATTTCAAAAGGAAAAGATACCAAAGATCCAAAGAACTATAGACCAGTAACCTGCCTACCTACCACATACAAGAACATAACATCTATAATGGCAAGTAGAATTGAGACACATCTACTGCAGTACCAAATAATGTCCAAAGAACAAAAAGGATGTGTGAAGGGTTCAATGGGTTGCAAAGACTAACTGTTGATATCAAAGGCTGTTACAGAAGACTGTAAATCAGAAAAGAACAACTTGAACATTGCATGGATAGACTACCAAAAAGCATATGACAGTATACCACACTCATGGATTATCAAATCACTTAAAATGATAAAAGCAAATGAAAAATTAATATAATTCTAAGAAATTAGTATGGAGCAGTGGAATACAACAATAAAACCTAATATTATAGCAAAAAAAGTTGAAATCTGTAATGGCATCTTCCAAGGAGATGCACTATCACCATTACTCTTCTGTATAGCCCTCATTCCTCTTACAAGAGAACTATAAACAAGTAAATTAGGATATACTCTTGGCAAAACAGAAATTAAAATAAACCACCTATGGTACTTGGATGATTTAAAGTTATTTGCAAAATCTGAAAAAGAGATGGAAACACAAATAAAAACAATCAAGGTAATGAGGTAGGACATTGATATGAAGTTCGGAATGGATAAATGCTCAATAGTAACTTTAAAACGTGGAAAATTGTATAATACCTCAGAAACAGATTTCAACACTTCACCAAAAATTAAACAATTAGAACCAGGATAAACATACAAATAATTGGGAATAGAAGAAAGTGGTGGTATTGATCATAATCAAATGCCAACAGGCTGAAAACAGAATATATTAGAAGAAGTAGACAAATTCTACAAACAAGTTTGAATACAAAAAAAATTCGCAGCAATTAATTCTTATGCAGTACCAGTTCTGCAATTCGGAGTAATCAATTGGCGACTAGACAAATTGAACAGAAAACTAGAAAATTGTTTACTCTACGTAGACAACATCACCCAAAGGCTGACATTGATAGACTGTACATGCCAAGAAAGAAAGGAGGACAGGGTTTAATACAGACAGAAACAACATACAAAATAGCATTAAAAACCTACACAATTATATCTACCAAAGTACCAATGACCCTTATCTCAGACTCTTAAAGAAGTGTGACCAACAAAGAAATATAAATTCAAATAAGAAAAATGCATTAAAATATAGAAAATCCATAGAAACAGAAGAACAAGCAGTTGAAGAGATGTAAATTGAAGACAATCAAAAACACAATTGACATATGGAGAAGTAAAGCATGGACAGTCAATATGCAAGATGGAAGACAAATTGATAGACAGAGAAAAATCATTTAACTGGTTGACATCAGATCTTCTCAAGAGAAACCGAGAACCTCCTGGTAGCAGCACAGGACCAAGCCCTCAAAACAAGATATTATAGGAAACACATTTTGAAAGAAAATTTAGATAGTAAATGTCGACTGTGCCACCAGTATGAAGAAACTAGACCATATAGTTTCTGGCGGTCCAATCTTGGCAAAAAGTGAATACATACACCACCATGATAATGTTTGCCAAATTGTACACTACAGAATCTGTAAAGAATGCAAGATAGATATAACTGACAAGTGGTATGAACATAACCCAACGACCAAAGAAGACAACTATCATTTGGTACCAGCAAGTAGTAACTGACAGAACAGTAGCTGCTAACAAACCTGATATTATAGTGTGAAACAATAGAGACAAAACTTGTCGATTAATAGATATTGCAGTGTCCAAAGATATGAACATCTCACAAAAAGAAGCTGAAAAAATAATAAAATACACAGACTTAAGAATAGAAATTCAGAGATGTAGAAAACAATAACAGATATCATACCAGTAGAAAAAGGGCATTAGGAACTATCAATAAAGCAATAGAGCAATATGTATAGAAAATACCAGGAAGTATAAATCTAAATGAAATTCAAAAAACAGCACTGTTGGGAACTGCCCATATCCTGAGAAAAGTATTGTAGCTGCTATATGGATTACATCCAACCCTGGGAATGTGGTTCATCCCTGGTTGGAAGAAAGATACCAGCACTAGCTGAGATAAAAATACATAATAATATTCACAGAGTATTAAACATTGATTTCATTTATTATGTGAATATGTAAATTTACTGACAGCTCTATAATGGGAAATAGACTTCTTCTTCTTTTTAACTCAAGTATATTCTGTGAAAAAAGTGTCTCATTATGAAATGAAAATTAGAAATAATAATTTATCTTTCAGATCTTGTTCACTAACCAAGGTTAGCCAATGTATGCTCACCAAGCAAATTTTTTTGCCCCCCCCCCCCCCCCCCCCCC
>NNCF01130996.1:10485-36856 GCA_002313205.1 Laupala kohalensis | reverse complement strand
CACACACACAAAAAAAAAAGATAGCCTAAAGAAATTTGGATAATAAATTTTTTTCACCCTATTAAATATTGAAATAGGCTAAAAATAATGCTCAGTTGTATTATCCCAAACCCACTTATTATACTAAACCCAATAATTGTTTTTTGGCTACTTCATAAAAAAAAACACAGAAAAGTCAATGTCGAGTGGAGAACCACTGATCGTGACTAATGTTGCAGTAAGGCCCACTGCACTAATTAATTTACCCATTGCAGTAATTAATTTACTCAATTGTTTGCCCAATGCACTAATTAATTTACGCTATCAATGAAGTGGTGAATTAATCCATTGCAAACAAATTGCTTACTAAATTATCACATTTGTGATTCTATTCCATCGGCTGATATTTAATGAACAAATGTGCAAATACACAGTTTTTGAATTTGCTTTGTTTGCAGAGTAGTCGAATCTGGATGCTCGCACATTAAATCAATGATGAATCCATTGATAAAGAAAGTATATAAATGAAAATTGCATTTGAATGTTACTCTTACTTGATCGGGCAATAATAATTTAACAAAATAAATTGTTAACAATTTTTTACGTCTGTCCATTTGCCCAAAGGAATATCGATCCATTGTGAAAAGATTATACACTACATCGTGTTCAAATGTTAGTCCTACTTCATCGGCCCATATATAATTGACATATGGAAGAATTGACAATTTTCGAACTTAGTTTGTTTGCCCCGTGGACCCATTACCCAAGCAAGGAATAATCAATGGCATTGAAATATAACAAATAATGAGTGAAATAACTATCTTGAAGAAAAAGTATTTATTCATCAGGGAACATGTGTTGCACAAAATAGATATTTCAGAGATTTTAAGTCAGTTGG
Organism: Laupala kohalensis; assembly: GCA_002313205.1. Lineage (NCBI taxonomy): Eukaryota > Metazoa > Arthropoda > Insecta > Orthoptera > Trigonidiidae > Laupala > Laupala kohalensis. The sequence continues at coordinate 35,979 of NNCF01130996.1, read as the reverse complement.
TTTGCCCACGTCACTAATTCATTTGCTCGTGCAATGAATGGATGAATTCATTTATTGCTGATAAATTATATACAAAATTATTGCGCTCTAATTTTAGTCATACTTCATAAGCACATATACAATAAACAAACTGAATAATCAGTAATTGATGAACTTGGTTCATTTGCCCAGTGGACAAATCTGATTGCCCATGCAGTATATTAAGAAAGGCATTAATAAATAACAAATTTTAGTTGAAAAATCTGCTACAAATAAAATTTTTTATTCAATCAAGCTTTCTTAAGGGTAGTCAATGCTAGCAGATGGGGTGTTTTTTCCAACCTTTTTGGTGATATATTTCGTCATATCATCATTGTAACACTTGCAAATGTCTTTTCAAATATTTTACACGAATTGAGAAAAAAGGATTGATTCTAAACATTTCGAACTTCATTTACATCGCAACTAGCATTTCATAATTGAGCTTCAATTGTACAAAATGTGATGTGTTTCTAAAAAGTCTGATTGACTGAGGAAAAATATACGTCATCGAACGATAATTTATCGAAAAAAAAAAGATGCATCTTTTACCTAATTATTCTGGACTTCATTTTTTATTATCAATGGAAATTACTAACATTTTTCTTTGTCTTCAAGAATACTGGCCGTTAATTTACACAAACATGCTGATGTAATGACCTTGTCAGAAACATTCGATGTTTCCAAGGCAGATAGAAAAAAGGCTGAAGAATTTGGGACTGATGCATGGCCACTGGGAAAATGGAGGAAATCTTGCTTAAAAACGAAATCTTGCTTAAAAATGAAATCTTGCTTAATTGGTCAAAGTTTGTTAAAGACAATGAATAGTAAACAATTTCTTGACGTCCGTTGGTTTATGCAGTGCACTATTTCATTTGCCCAAGCTATAAATGCAGATTTAAGTTATACTTTATTAAGATATTTGATGAATAAATGAAATAATACACTATTTCTGAACTTAGTACGTTTGCCCAGTGGACAAAACCTTTTGTTTTTTTGCTTTTGAGGGTGAATGAAGCAATAAAGTTTGCTTTGTGAGCATACATGGGCTAACCTTCAGCAATCCAAGTACCTAAGGAATTTTGAAACAATCAATGTTGGGGGTTCTCCTGTCACTAAAACCAGAAATTTGTTATGCCTGTAACTTTTTTTTGAAGGATGGACAAAAAGATTTATTGTGTGGGTGTAAGTTGGCTAACCTTGGGCAAATCCAACTGTGCATTTATTTTTAACCTATTTTAATTTTAGGGAGTGAAAAAAAAATTTTGTCCATAAGATTGGACCATATTTTGTTTTAGGGGGGGGGGGCATAAAATTTTTTTGGGTGGGCATACACAGGCTAAGCTTCGACAATCCAAGTGCATATATATATTTTTAAATTCAATGTTAGAGGTGCTTCCGTCACATTCCTTTTTCCCTTCGACTGATGTAGCACCAGTACAGGGAAATAGTTGTTCCATTTGTCTATTTTGGCATGCTCTCTCTGTAGTGAGAACAACCAGACTTGCTCTGAATAGTGCAATGGGGGGTGGGGGGGAACTACACTGGGCACCAATGAGGTTTGTGCATCCATGACTACACTGGGCGTTGATGAGCCTGTGAATAATGCATCCATGATGAATATGAATTTATTGCAAATATTATCTTTGTCTAAAAGCTCCTTGGATGAAGAGGAAGCGTTGTATGTCTAATTAGTCTTTTCCAGAAGAGAAGGAATTATTAAGATTTTGTTTTGATCACCCACCAATATGATGATGAACGGATACTATTTTCATTGTATATACATGAATACTAAAAGGCTATTTGTTAATATATTATTTATTGCTTATAGTTATTATCCAAAAGCACAATCAAAATATCATTAATAAAGCAGCAACATCAACAACAAAACTAGAAAAAGAAAAAATCATCCACCTAAAAGCTAGATTACTCCTGTTATTATTAAGGTATTATGTGCATTAGAGCGACTAGGCTTAAATACCCCCAAAAAGTATGGTACAAGCACAAAAATATTAAGAGATTTCTATTCCTATTTTCATCCACTTACACATAATTTTTAATCTATGTATTCTAATCACCAGGGCCTGGATTTTGATGACACGTCATCTTCTTTTCCTTATGCTGTATGCATTGCTCTTAAGTGTTAAAATCCTGAACACGAATCTCTGGTTATAAAAATATTAATTTTATTGGGCAATTTTTTGTCATATTTTCTGCTTTTTAAGTTTTCGGTCATTTTTTCAATTATTATGTCATTTTTGGTCTTTTATCCATTTTACTCCCTTTTCTGGCCCCTCTTTCTTTTTTGCAAGAAATTAGATCAACTAAAATTATTAAATTATTTAACATTTATTTTTAATCTAACAAAATAATTGGATATTTGATCAGTAGGTCGACTGTATATGTTGAGAGTTTCTTACCTGTACTGTATATATTACAGCAAGCAATTCTTCTATTTCCACTGCGCATGTGGTAGCAATAAAGGCCCCTCGACAATGTGCAAGTTGAAAGGCAAGCATTTGATCCGTTATTTTCATTGTCACAGATTTAGTTATGTTCAGATTTTCTGAGAGGAAAGTTTGGTGTTTAGTTCAGTGTTCGTAGTTTCATTGTCATGTCTAAAATAAAGTTATCTAAATCTTGTCAACATCTCCAAATTCAGATACAATTTGTCTTCGATGTTTTCTCTACGGATGGTGAAGTGTTATTTTGTAAGATGTGCGAAACAAAAGTATGAGCCGAAAGAAAATTTTCTGTTCCGTAACATGTGGGTTGCGATAACCATGTATGGGCAGTGGAACTCGCAAGTAAGAAGAAATCCACGCAACTTTTACTGCAACAAAGTGTATCCATAAAGGAGAATAAATCGTCAGATTTTTACAGAGACTTTTGTGAAGCTTTAGTTTCTGTGAACATCCCATTTTGGATATTGATCAATGCTAAATTGAAGAGTTTTCTGGAACTACATTTCAGACGTCCTATCCCAGATCAACTCTTCGGAAGAACTACCTGTCACAATGTTATGACAACATCATTAACAAGATACGGGGAAATGTACATGGAAAGAAGATTTTCATATCCATTGACGAAACGAGTGATGTAGAAACATGATCACGTTGCTAACATGATCATTGGTATATCGGAGATTGATGGACCAGGTGAAGTGTTTCTGCTTACAAGTGAGGTATTAGAAACTGTAAATCACTCCGCAATTTGTAGATTCTTTGAAAAATATATGTTTTTGTTGTGGCCTGAGGGTACTGGAAATGATGACTTGATGCTTTTTCTCTCTGATGCAGCACCATACATTGTGAAAGCAGGAAAGTAAATACAAGCTTTTTACCCAAAAATGGTGCACATTAATTGCTTAGCACAGGATATGCATAGGGTGACAGAGGAAGTTAGAGCACATTTTTCTCAAGTGGATTGCCTAGTGTCAAAGATGAGGAAAATTTTTTGTCAAGGTTCCCTCTCATAAAAGTCCATGGCTCCCGGTATTCCACTCCCACAGAACCTGTCATCACCTGATGGGGTACCTGGATAGATTCAGCAATATATTATTGCGGTCATTTCCAGATGGTGAAGCGTGTTATTGAAAGATTAAATCCTGACGATGCTACTGCAATTGATATAGCTAAAACACTATTTTCAAACAGTGAAATTGAAGGACAGCTAGCCTTCATAAAGGCAAATTTCAGTTGCTTAACACAAGGGATCATACATGTACACGAGAAAGGTGCAAGTCTGGAAAGTTCTCTAACTCTAGTTAACAAAATTGCATCTGATTTGAAAAGTGTAGGAGGAGAAGTTGGAAGAAAGGTATCTAAGAAAGTGGAAAATGTTCTTGATAAAAAGTCTGGATACAAAATTTTGTATCGCATTTCTCAAGTGAAACTGGTGTTTAACTGGTGAAACATTTGATACTTCCTGCATTAAAGAAGATCGCATTGCCACTGATTTAGCATATTTCAAGTATGCTCAAGTTGTATCAGCGGATGTGGAAAGGGGTTTCTCATAGTACACTAATGTGCTTTCCGACAACAGGTGTTCCCTAACTTTCGAGAACCTGCGTGTGCTGCTGGTTATCTACTGCATTCATTCCGAGTAAGGTAGACTTTTTTATACGTTCATCTTCCTAGACCACACAAATTTGCGAGTTTAAATTAATAATAATTTTTAATTTCAGTTCTAACATTACAGAAGCAAGTATTGTGCTGTACTCTCATATTCCGAAATAAAGAAAAAAAAGAGTCATTTTTAGATCATTTTATTGATCATTTTTTAGATGTTTTTACATCAAAATCCGGACCCTGCTAATCACAAACAATTAACAATGGCCTATACCTTTAATTTTAAATATTGCAAAAAATTTCCAAAAAGTCCTACATTATAGACAGTATAATTTTCTTAATCAAGAAAACTTCATATCTGATACCAATTTGGTTTCGGAAAAAATATTGGAACCAAAGAGGCTTTATTGTTTGTGACTAATAGTCTTGTCAATGCTATGGACAAAAACTTACAAGTTTATAAGTCAAGACCTTTGTAGACCTTGCAAAGGCATTCAATACTATCGACCATGAAATAGTACTGAAAAAGCAGATAGATACGGAATTAGAGAAGATTTACTTCTATGCTACTTTGAAAATAGAAAGTCAAAAGTCAAAATTAGTGACCATCATTGTGAGACAATTACTGTCACCATATGACTATTTTAGGACCATTGCTGTTGATAACATACATAGGTTATTTGCTGAGTACATTGCCAAATGACTCTTATATCTTCTTGTGCTGATAATACAGTTATCATAGAGCTTTGTCTATGGCTGAAAATAAAATGAATACCTACTTCAAAACAGTTCGCAAATGATGAAGTTTGAATTGACTAACATTGAATGTCTTGTAAACAGTTCATAACTTTTGATTCCTACACGGATAGTGTATCTAATGAATTTAATAATTTTATAAATGAACTATAATTTGAAAGTAAATTTGATTTATATAAGTATTTAGGAATTTTTCTTGACTTTAGACTTAAATTTAATATAAATGTTGAATGTGTTGTTAAAAAATCTAAGTAAATTTGTTATATCAAAAATTTCTATATTTATGAATTCATGTGCATTTATAGCAGTGTAGTAATCTCTTTTCACAGCATTGGTACATATGGTATCATTGCTTGGGATGCAGCTTACAATAGTGCATTGTCAAGTGTACAAAACATACAAAGGAGACTTCTAAAATAATTAGTGGTAAAAAGGATGTATGTAGTTCTCCTCTATTGAAGAATGTTATTTGCTTGAAGCGGATTTAGACTGTTACTCAGAGCTAGCCACTAAGTACAAAGAAATCTGCTAGTTGCATTAGAGCTAAGCTAACTTTTCCAGATTAAATACAAATTATTTAAAAGCTGAAAAGTAGTTTCATTTAAAATATTTGTAGTACTATTAACATCCATTACGTAATGTAATTAAATAATTAATTAATTATTTGTCCATAAAAGATTGTACGTTTTTAATTATTTATGTAATTAAAATATTTGTATTGACCTTAGAACTCTATTGACCTCAAAGTCATCAATTAAAAACAAATTGAAAATTTAGATGTATGAAAATGATATTTTTTCGGATATTAATTTTATTTGAAAATCTGAAGTACTCTAACTTTAATTTTATCATATAGACGTGCTTTATGGAATGTCAACACCAAAATAAGTTTTTTAATAATAATTTAAAATAAAATACATAATAATTTATTATTATTTATGGAAGTTTTCTAATCATTTCTAAACAAAGTTTTTTTTATGTGCCAGTTCCCCAAACGTAATTGATAAAAATGATAAGAATGAGTGCGTAATAAGAATAAGAACGTAAAATTGATAAGGAGAGTTCAGGAGCTTTCCAAAAGGGGTTGCGTTCTTCAAGCGAAAAAATGAAAGTTTCCAATGCTATGGAATGATGCTTCAGATTTACCTCACGCAGCTCAACATGCTAGTCTGAAGAAAAGTCATGCACTCTTGCGAAATCTTCCATTGCTTAACTTGACTTAGGTTAGCATAGACTTGACCCACGTTGCAAATTACGTTTACGGTATATTTTTTACCAATCTGGAAAAAATTACATTCACTTACTTTCTACCCCTTCCTCTTGAAACCCGATGTTCTATTTAGTGTAACTTTTTATCACATGCAAAGAGGAGGGAGTAGAATAATTTGGCATGGAGTAGAACTTTTCACATTAGATGTTTGGGTTGGTGATTTTTTAGACTATTGTACCATACTAAGACATGCCATGAAATATTTCTGAACCACTGCGTTACGATATAATCTAGATTGCCGGTTCCAAGTATTATAATTGCGATAGTAAGTCGCTGAGAGTCACCATCTTAGCTATATGAATTGACATTAGAGTGGGGTAAAAAAAATCTGCCCCCCCTCCGGGAATCGAACCCGCGATATGCATAGTAGACAAGCACCTTGAGCTACCGAGAGTATGTAAATAATAATAAGTATTTTGTCTCAATAGCAGTTACTTTTTTCGAAATTTTATGAATTTCAAGTGATTTTAAGACATTTGAAGCAAATTGTGCAGTATTCATACTTTTACCCCTCCATATCTCCGTAACAGTTGACCCCAGCACAATCTTGTATCAGACCATTTTTGATGAGAATTTAACGTAGATTAATTTTATATAGTTTGACTAGGTCTCATAGTTTTCGAGATATTTGCGAAAAACTGTTTAAGAGAGTAATTTCACCCCTTTTCCACCCCCTCGCCCCGAAACCCGACGCTCTATTTGGTGTAACTTTTTTTTGCACTTAATAAGAGGAAGATATAGACCAGTTTCGTGCGGATTAGAACTTTTCTCTTTGAATGTTCGAGTTTGGTCATTGGGCTAATTGTACAATACTAATTGGTCTCGAGCTTTCTATCCGCAAAATACTTCTCGCCTCTCTTCCCCGATTCAGGCTGTAACATGTAATGGTGCGTCACCGGGTGGTAGTGCAACCCGTCACACTGAGTGCAGCGGGTTGCATCTTTGAACTGCACTGCGACAAGGGTGAGTGATGCACGGAGTGCTCTGTCCTCATGGTTGGAGGACATTCACCGAGGACAGTAAGCTTCTGTCCTAAGCGCTGTTTGGATGTCGCGGTGCCCCCTCCCCCATCCGTTCCGAAGGCTTCAGCGTTGAGGCTATGAGGTCTGAACTTAGGTTTCAGTGACGACGACCTCAGTTTCCGATGAGAGAAAGAAAAGTGTTAGAACGTTTAGCTTTAATTTTGGTGTGCCCCTAACGAGTTCTTGTATTCACTTAAATTTGTTTATGATCACTCAGAGAAGTGATAGGATGGATGGGGATGAACGTCGTAATAAGGGTGTTGGAAGATGGGATCTAAAGTTTTTATTCAAATGCACTGCTTAAATTGTAACGACACAAAATGGAAAGATGTGTTACAAAACAATCTATTAGAACGTGAAAAACTCTTTCGATTAGGGGTGATTTTCGAACAAAAGATTTTCTATTTAATACAAAAGGCTCATTCTGGATTTACATGAACTATTGCCCCCCTCTTAAATTCATTTTCCATTGACTAGCGCAAAAGAATTACAAAAATATAGCTTGAGGTAAAATCAGAGCTTCATAGACGGTCACTGGGTTGAAGTACAGCGGAAAACGTGTTTTAGTGAGTTGATATTTCTTTCCTATTGTCCATATTTTTTTCTGAAAGTAGTTTTAGAGCTAACCGTTTTTTTTTTTCGTTGAAAAACGATACTCGACAACATTACTCGGAAAGTCTGTCGGTGTTCGATGAAGTTTTTTACTTTCAGAAGTCCGATAAGGGAAGTTTATCTGTATTTCCGACGGAAGGTTTGTCGTTTCTCTGTATTCTTATCGTAAGGTTCTTGGTCTGATTTAGAAAGGTCTTCGCACTGCCAACGTACCGAAGCTTATTTTGCCTAGGGCCGCCGAAAGTATTTAGGGAGCTTCTGTAGATTTTTAATATCTCGCTCACCCCTCCTCTTCCAATTCTTCCACACTTCCACACTTCCACCTCTCAGAAGTCTTGTATAATAAATACTTGTATTTCAATTCATATTTTGCTTGCACAGTTAATTTTGCATCTTATGACGCTAGATCTATTTTGCTAATTGTGTTGCATGCTTATTTAATGCCGACGATCGTTATTTCGCAAAAAGATCAACTCTGGCATCTTGATTGGTAATGGATTTCCCGTAAATGACGCTGTCTCGCGCCTCCGCGCCTTTTGTGTTCGCAGGCAAGAAGCTGCAGTGTCCATTCTGCGAGCGTTTGTACGGCTACGAGACAAATCTGCGCGCGCACATCCGCCAGCGTCATCAAGGCATTCGCGTACCATGTCCCTACTGCAACCGGACCTTCACACGCAACAACACGGTGCGGCGGCACATTGCTCGCGAGCACAAGTCGGAATACGCCCTCAAGGTGTACCATCCGCCGCCGGCGGAGGTGCACAACCTCAGTAACCAGTAGTGGGCCGCCGCCGCTGCCCGCGCTGGTGCAGCTCTGCGCCGCCGCCGCATCAGCCACCGCCTCACTGACCTGCCGCCGCCTCCGCTGCTGCATCAGGATTTCACTACAGTAACACAAATACCTCAAACGATCTTATACATTCATAGAATATAGAGAAGAATTATACTTGATAAATATTATATATACAAGATATCTATATGACACTGTTAAGGGACAGTTTAGTGTCCTGTTAACAAGTATTGGATTTATGTGTATCTTTTTTGTTTGTTTTTTATTTGTTTTCTTTCCAAGCACTTTTTCCCCCTGGATATCTGTGCAAGTTGAAATTAACATGTAGCTCTCTGTTAGGGTTTTATATTTCCAGTTTCAAAGGTTTAGGTTTTTACCAGGAATTTATGTTTCTGTAAAAAAGTGAAAGTGAAATTACTGGAGATTCAAAAAGTTTTTGTATAGTATAAACAAAGGGCTATATGAACTACACAGTCATGTCCATTTCTTTCTCGCAGAGCCCTTTCTAGTGGGCTATGTTTTATCTCAAGATGGTGCCTCACTTATTAAGCTACAAAGTACACAAAATGTACAAAGTACACAACAGGTGATAACTGTTACCATGTTCCACCAAGTAACTCAAGAATGCATTGTTTGGAAACGGGTATTAAAATTTCTTCTGTATTCAGGAGATCTAAGAATGTTACAAGACTTTCTTGTGTATTGAAACAAGTGGTTTGTTGCTGTGCTTCATGGGGCTTTATCACCAGTTGTTTGTCATGTGTTTGGCAAAGTGATAAACTAGTTAGTTATTTGAAGTTCTTAAATGTCCCCATTCTGGTTGCCAATGACTACCATAATAAGCAATCATTTTCTATTTCATCAAAGGGGCATTTAATGCTGACATAATAACTCAGAGAACTGTACACACACTATTTTTGTTAAGATGTGCTCTTATTTTGAAGTGGATTTTTGTCAATGTCTGAACCCGTTATCTCTCCTTTAGGAAACTAGTCATTAAAGTGCAACAGATTTTTCATCTCTTACAACTCAGGAATCAGTAGTAAATGATATATTTGTTTATTATCTCACTCTCTCACATTTGTGGGAGAAATCAGGGACAGTTATTACAAACAAGGGGAACTGGTTATTATGAAAAGCATCCTAGTGCCAAATCACAACTGTGCACAGTGTGTCAAGTATTTTTCTTTTGGGTATATTGTTAACATAGTGATGGGCCGTGCCCCATCTGTATAATTGCTTTCTTCTTATGATATCTGTCTCCTGTTCTCTCTTCAATTTTCTCCTGTAGTTTTTCTACCTTCATATGTGAAAGAAAATATTTATATTCATAGTAATTGCTATCTGCTCCTAGTCAGAGTATCCTCTTAGTGTTTAGATATTTTGTCAGCAATTTGAATATAGTTACATTAATTGTACACATTTTTTTAGATTCCAGTATTTATCGAATGTTGTTTTGCCATGGTGAGGCCAGATCTGAGGCGGTACCTTGTTGTATGTTTACATGACACATAGTTTTAATCTAACTCAGGACTAAATGCATCACAAGAATGCATCACAGATTATATTATAGTAATTCTTGTTTTATATATAAATATATATATATAGCCATTTTGAAATACTGCATTTTCTAGGAGATACTTTTTACCAACATGTCCAGCGACATGTTGATCTGATGAGGGAAAGGACAAGCCATTACTTAGTTTACAGTCACGTTCACATTCACGATAGGTTTTTCCCTATGCAATCTCAGGTAGCCAGATGGTGTACATTGTTGCGATAACCATAGGATTAGAAGAAGTGAATTGTTTTGTTCTGCATAAATGTATTGTCACGAGTTAAATTTAATATTGCTTTATTTCTTTAAAGTTTTTGTTGGTTTCAGTAAATTTTTGTTATCATAGTTGTAAGAAGCAAAAGCTTTTGAGTTGAAGAACTGAGATATTGGTGGCCAAGCCATTCTGATGTCTTAGTGGGGGTTGCAAGGGTTTTGGAAGTTGTTATGTTTGTGTTGGGCTCTGTTGATCAGTTGCCGTATGTTGATGTATTGTTTATTGCATGCAGGGGATGGAAGATGGTTAAGGGATTCTTTTCACATTTGTTTGTTGTAACAGATGTTCTATGTTTGAAATATTTTGACGCAGTCTTTTAGATTTTATGTTGTTTTATTGGTGCTTCTTTATAATTTTGGGCGATCGGTTATTGGTTTAAGTAACAAAAAGTAGCTCTTAAGGTCAGTGTTGTTAAGCAACTGATTCGTCTATTAATTTATTTACTAACTTTTACCCATAAAATTTGTTTTATGCTTCCATTATGATAAAATTTATTTTGTATATTTCATATTTGATGCACTTAGTGCTTGAATACTAAACGGGTAAATAAGGTACATTGACTCTTCTTACCACTCAAGTCAACTATGCTACAGGATCGATAACTCCAAGTTTGTAATAGAACTGAATGTCTCCATCCGTAAGGATTACAGTGTGGTTGAGTTGTGATGAGGATATGAAAAGAAAAAAAATAAGAATAAAAAATGAGGGATGGATAAGGGGTAAATTACCTAGAATGCAGTTATTCTATCCTAACACCCTGTGTTCTATTACTTCCATATATCGGAACTGCTACTTTTCTGGACATGTACATGTAGTTAGTAGCTTCCCAAAGAGTAAAGAGTTGGTGATATCACCATATTATCTTTATTTATTATTGATAACATTTAATTTTGTGATAAAATTAACCAAGAAATATAATTGTTTCTAGTAAATGAAGTAAAAATCATCCTTAGTAAGTATTAAGACATTGAAATATTTTCCATGGATTTATTATCAGAGAGCAGTGTATTTAGCATTGCCATTTTTCTCAATCCAGTTTTATTTTGGACATATGATCCTGTGCTGTATAAAGGCAATGTGTAAACAATCTCAGGAATTCAGTTCAGGGAATGTGTTTCTATTTTTAAATTGTACCTTGTTATTCACATATTATCTAGTTTCCTCTCGCATTTTTTGTGGGAGGCTGCTGTAGCAGTGTGAACACATGCTACTGATCATAGTACAAAATTTCCACTAGTGCTGCTTTTGTGGTGAGACAGGACCACACTGAAAACATTCATATTGCTGTAGTACCTGGTAGCTTTGCTATACATTACATGTGCCTACGGGTAGACAGTGGCAGTTCCACACTCAGAAAACTCTCACCGCCTTTGCCATGTCTCTGCTTCCTCTTCTTTCACTTTACTGTGAGGATGATTTTGCAGCCGCTTGCCTTGTCTCGATATTTTTTGCCTCATTTTACTTTCTGGCCTGTTGCCAGGGCAGCTTTGTTGAAGCAGTGTGAGCCACCTACCTCACAGACTGCACTCGCATGCTTTGGCAAGCTGTCCCTGCTTGAGTCAGTGTAGGGTGACTGCTGTGCATGAGTAACAAGACACTGGCTAATTTGGACTGAAAAGAAAATGCTTCGGAATGTGTTGCTCATTTCGGAGTGTCTGTATGTGCATCTTGTGCTTCATCCGTGGTTTTTGCACATGTGACATGTTGTTGACATAGTTGTACGTTTCCTTTTTATATTATATTAACTTATGCAACCCACTCAGGAGCCTTTATGAAGGTTGTGCACAACGCACGCCTTTAAAACATGTTGCATATTGTACTGTTATGCTACCTCAATACAGGATATATACATATTCATATATTACATAAATATATATTTATATTTACACATATAGTATTACAGAATACCTCATGGCTTTCCTCATAGAAAGCCACCGCGCCTCGCCAGTCCCGGGTCCAGTGACAAGCGCTGTAAAACCTTCCTCTCTTTTTTTTTTTACCCCTTTTCCAGTCTTATTTTCAAGAACTTTTTACTGAAAGGAAACTGTACAGATAATGTACAATAAATTATGATTAAATAATAGTGATCATTTTTTTTTAAATTTGCTAGGGAGGAATGAAACTCCTTTTCAATCATCACAACTCGGCTTGTTTTGCATTGGTGCTACTCCAACAGGGCGTGGATTTGCATCTGAAGCACTCAGGTTGTTTCTGGTTCTGCATTTTCATGCATTATTGCTTGCTTCCCATTTCATCCCCGGTATCTTTTTAACAATGTGAAGGAAAGTTGTTAATTTAAAGCAAATAACGATGGAAATAGTGGAAGTGAATTAAAGAACTCACATGAAAAAATAACACAGATATCAAATATATCTGTGCACAAGTACAAGATATTGCTGTACAAATTAAGCAAACATTAATGGTAGATGAAGTGTGTATGTATGCTTGTATTTTTGTGTGTGTAAATGTGTTTAGTTTTTTGCTAATAGCTTATATACTGATAGTTTCTTTATCATGCAAAGTCCAAATCTAGTTAGAAGACTGGACATGCTGAAACTGTTGGAAACTTGGTGGCTTTTCTGAGATACATTTAGGTCAAGGTGTGACCATTCTCAGAACTGCTGCATTCATCTGAGAAGCATGGTATTGTATTGGGACTAGTTATTGCTAGCACATGCCAATTGTCAATAACAATTGGGAATGCTTCACAGACATAATAGGCGCCATAGGTATGGCGCTGCGCCGAGTGTCTTAGCCGTGTAAATATGCCCGGTATTCACCTGACCCAATTTTCCCCTTCATGGGAGTAAATTTTTAAGTCGCTCAAGAGCAGTGGAACAGTGAATAGGGTGTACGTCAACAGTTGCTGCCTCCACTGCCAATACATGCGCGAGTGTGAAATTGTGTGTGCGAGTGATCAGTTCGGTCGAATTTTACAAATCAAGCTAATCCTTTTTTAAATATTATAAAATAAAATTAAGAGATATATGATGAAACATTTCATGTGGGAAGTGAAGCCCAGTCATAATTGTCTATGTATCTTCAGTGATTTTTATACCGGTATAATTTAGTTGCAGATTGTAATATATGTAATTGTTTTAATTGATTTTTATGTTTATGGGTAATATCTGTTGTACAGTTATAATTATTGATGCTGTGCATAAATTACTGTAGAAAAATACAAAAAAATGTTAATGTATATTTACACAAAATTAATTGTTCTCCTGTGAATGGCATGTGAATTATATTAACTTGCTCTGGGGATGTTGTTTACGGCAGGGATATTATCATTATAACAGTAAGTTAACTTAAGTATTAGATATGCTTTGAAAGAAGATCAAAATCTATTAAATTTATCTTCCCCCCCAAAAAATGCTAGTTATAGCTTTAGAGAATTAAAAAAAATGTGACATCTTTAGGGCTCTATCTGTCAAAATAATGTGGCAGATAGTAATGTGATTCACAAGCCATAGAGCAGTGTTGCTTAAAAAACACATCAGTCTTAATGAAGCGTGTGTTTAAAAACAATGTTATCATCTATTGAATAAGGCAAACTGCTTTTACATGTGTCTGGAATAATGTGTCAGTTTCTGTATAACATTGTAATTGGCTCATTGTTCTGGCTTTTTTTGTTTGTTTGATGTCATGAAATGAAGCAAAAGCTTTAGTTGTTGAGATGTTTTTGTGGGTCTGTGCTCGGGCTGTTTTCAGTGTCTGTTCTTCAGACAGTGTCCAAGTCATTGTTTGGCATTTGTATTGTTTATGATGTGTGGTGGCAGTGTGCAAGAAAAGAGTCTTTTGAGGTTCAAGCAAGGTCTGTCTGTCAATGAATAGAAACTTGTTGTTCTTAATCTATGTGAGTGAAAAATTCAACTTTTGAAATGTAATTCTTGTGTACATCTTCCAAGGGAATATGGAACTTAATTTTAAATTGTTATATTGGAACACTAGATGTTTTGTGTTTAATGAAAACCTATATGTGCTTGAACAGTGTTAACTGTATGTTTCAAATCGTAATTGCAAGTACGTGGATGTTCTTTTTACGGACCTGTAGTTGTGAAATTTGCATAGTTGCCAATTGTAGAATTGCAGGACAGCACTTGCTTGTTTTCCTCAGACATTTCTTGCTCATTACAATTTTATTGTTCTGCCACATTTCCAAACATACCTGCTAGAAAATTCCCCAAGTCATGTAATGCAAGTTTATATTGTAAGAATATTTCAAAAATAGCTTTCTTGCACGGTGTAGGTAGAGTATTATTGGGAATTTGAGAAGTCTCATAAAATGAGTTCCAGGGCTACCCTGATGCTCTCTCCTTCCCTTCTTTTTCTCCTAGAGGAATCATGGTGTTGCGCCTTTGTTAGTGCTGTGGCACTTCTGTGTTACTGTATATAAACTTGCATTATAATGTATTTGCACATAAGCATGTTCATACAATTGGTCTGTTATTTTGAATGTATATATATATATATATTTGCACAGTGTTCAAATCAAATTTTTATCAAGTAACAAAGAATTGATGTTCTTACTTCAGTATTTCTAAAGTAAATTGTGAAGCAAATTTTGAAGTCACCACAAGACTAAGAATTCAGAAAATAAGAAAATGAATGGTAAAGGAAATTGACCACAATTTTTGGATATGTGTATATGTTAAAAAAGGAGAGCATATTCAATTAAGATTATGGGCATCATGCCTACGTGACAATTTCCTGCAACATGTTTTGGGATGATCACCGCATTAAATGTTTATGTGTAATACACGCCATTCCTCTCGAGATAGGCTTACACAATACTGTTGACTCACTTGTGCATCTCTTATGATCTTAAGATGGGTTAGCATTAGTTCCAACATAATGTATTTTAAAAGCAATTCTGGAGGACATGCTGGTAAGGTGTGTTTAACTTTTATGTATGTCAGATGTAACACAAAAACAAACATGTGCATGGTGTTTACTCTTAGCAGTTTTGGTATACCAAACAATTGATATGAAATGTACTGTTGTTACAAGTTAATTGCACCAGAAAAAAAATTTTATTGGATAATTCAGGATTTAGTGAACAGTTGTTTTTTAGTATTGTTAAATGTTGTTGATCTCTAACAAGTGTTTTACTTTCTATGAAATACATAATAAATTGGTGCAATAACTAAAAAAAAAGAATTTTGTTTAAGTTGGTCTGGTTTCTTCTTGGCCTTGCTTCCATTTGACATGTTAGGTTGTGAGCACTGTGCAGTTGGAGTGAACTTGTGTATTGCTCAACCAGGGCTCACCAGCTTTGACAGTATTTTTCAACCCATTTTCCATTTCACCCACTTCTAATGTTCGTTGAGCCATGCACAGGTCTTGCCTGTACTGTACAGGTTGCTAACAGTTAATTTGTTGACATTATGAAATCTACCTCAGACCTCCACAATGTTCTCGTATAATGTGAAGAATAATTGTATTGGATTATTTTATTAAAATATTTCATTGATTTATATTTGGGAAATTTTGTTGGAACCTAAGTTTGATAATATTTTGTTTTTGCCATTCAGTGTTTTAAGCTTTGTTATTCTAAATTTTTACATTGCACACTACGAACGATTTCTTGGAAGTACTGTAGGTTTTGAATTTTCGGCATTTTGACTTCAAAATTTACTCAGTCGAGTTACGTGCAATATGTGTTGGCATGTCTTGTTTGATGTAAACAAAGTATTAATTAAGTTTGGTGCAGGTGGCATGGTTAATTTGAAATCATAAGTGTATCCAGTATTTGTTTTCCATTGTTCCCGATTTTGTTTGTTGGACAACCTGCAGGTGGGCAGGACCTGTGCCTGTGGTTGGTTAAGTTTCAGATGTTGGCAGTGATGTGCATGTGGCTTGCTGCCCAGTGGTTCAGTGAGCTTTCTTGTGGATGTTCACCCAACATCTACTCAATGCTTGCGCTGGAGCTTGGTGGGTTCATGCTCTTCCTCCAGGCAGTTGCCAGGTCCCAAGCAGTGTGGTATCTCAGAGGATAGTGTGTTTAAGAGGCTGTGAGGTGTGAAAGCTTTTCTGAATACCTTGGTATATTCATTGCAACCTTTGTTTGATTTATTTTTTAAATTTGTTATCTTGTTTATTCTGTTTCACCTGGGGCAAACTGAAGCTATCTAGGTGGTTTTTGCTGTAGATTTATGCTAGTACTTTTATCTTCCTTGTAAATAATGCTTATGAGAGAATGCAGTACTTGGTACTGGTTAATAGATAAAACATTTTGTTTCAATAAATTTAATGATGTGATTAGATTAGTATCTTGATGATTGTGTTCAATGAATGGAATTCTTACTGTAGGCTCATTTCTTTTTATTTGTTACACCATTGTTTGAGTGTGTGTGTGTGCTAATTCATCTGGATGCACACTGCTGTGGGAAAGCTGGCTTCACCCATGATGCAATCAATCCTCTTGGGATTAGATCCCTGCTCACACTGTCCACTGTGTGCTGACAGCTCAGGTGGAACAAGAGTTTAATGACGTCCATGTGTGTAATGTTTTCATTTATGTTGTATTATAGAGTTCAGTAGTAGTTCAGTGCTTAGTCTTAGTAGTCATATACGTACAGCAGTTGAGCGTAATTTTTGCAAACTCAGGGTACACAATACCAGGACTCCTGGTATAGTTATTTTCCAAACGGGGCATAGGCAGTGACACTGTTTTCCTGTTTGGAGTTTTTAACTCAATGCGGGTAGATTTTATTAACAGTGCCCCCACATCTACAGTGGGCATGTTTGTTTACTTTTTTAAATCCAGACAGAACTTGATATAAATAGCTTCTGTTAGCAGTTTTATACAAGAAGTATACTCTACTCATTAAAATCCTGTGTAAAACTACCTTTTTTTTAGTTGTTGTAGGTAATGTAGAAGGTAGATTTGACCATTCTATCACTCTTAGAATCACTCCATTCCTAATGACCACTTCTTAAGCACTTGTGGTCTAAACACGCTCCGCCAATCTTGAGTGGATATTGTGTGGTGTATGAATGAGTGCATTGTTTGCTTTTGTCTACTTTTCCCAAAAATTTTACTTCATTAAATGTATATCAACCTGCTACTTTAGTTGACCTCAGTTTCCTTTTGTTATGTGTTGAGCGGATATAAGTTGATGGTTTGGAGTGACCCAAGGTATCTCCAAGTTCCAGACAACAGTAACTGGTTGTGATGTGAGAATGATTGTGTTGATCCATTCTAGAATTGATTGATATGTATCACAACATAGCCATGTGCTGCTGGTTTGGTTTTACTGGTCTAGGAATGAGATTTTCCTGTTGAATGTGCACACTATTTACAAGAGTCTAGCTGAGTGTAATGTGTACAACCATTAGTAATTGTGTTTGTTTTTGTGGTAAGAATACATTTTCTTGTTATTAGCATACAATGTTTCAATCATTTGATTTATCTCTTTGTGATGTAAATTGGTACAAATTAAAGAACACTTTTGAATTGATATTAATAAATTTCTGAACAGTGAAACAAAAAAAAAATTGTGAGCATAAATTTCTGGTTATGTGTTTTTTCATATTTGGTACAAGTAGCTGTGTTTGTATATGCTCACGGTGATCATGCCTTAAAAGTCTTATATTTGGTGGTACGTAAATGCACAATGTAACAAATTACTGTATTACAGAAAATGAGTGTTTGAACATTTCAGATTGAAAGAATACACAGATTACTAATAAACTTAATTTGTTGCTAATAGATGGCATTGAATGTATTATTGCTGCATGCAGAATTTTTTTTGTCACTGCCAGCTTTACTTGAAATACATACTACCTCAGGCCCCTCTCCCAGGGGCCCTTTTTATTTTAACACAAATAAACTTTTAATTCATATCAGTTCCGTGAATTTTATTGCCTGAGAAGCTTAACAGTTAACTGTTATACTAATGGCCTTACCTGACAAAGTCTGTATCCTCTACCTCCAGGCAAAAATGAAATCTTATCTCCTTCAACATCATTCGCTATGTTTTCATCATTCATTACGTCAAAATTGTATGAACATCGTATCAAGTTTAAAAAAAATATGTATATATGATCTGTCACCTTCATGTTAGCAACAAGGAATTAAGGTATGGTAATTCCTTAATTATTTTGATTTGAAGTACAATTTGATCGGTATCATTTTTGTCCGGAGTCCTCTCACCTTATAAAATATTTTTTCTTCTTTATTATTCTCTATACATTATGTTCCGTTGTAATGTTCTAGTAAAGCTTTGTTTGGACTGGGTTACTGGAGTTAGGAAAATCTGAAAAATTAGAAATGTTAGAGAAAGATGGGAGATATTTTTGCGGTCAGGAATTAAATCCCCTAGTAATAATTATTTTTAAATGATTGATTCAGCAAAACGTGATCACTGTACTAGGATTTTACAAGATGTATTAGGTGATTCTGAAATCTCATCCTGCAAGTGTTCTTGAATAATTTAATGTTTTTACGGAGTGTGGAAATAATGTTCATTGTTTGTTGTGTAGATTTTTCAAAATGTCATTTAGGAGTTTTAAGGAACGTAATTAATACAGACTTTTAACTTGATGACAGTATGCCATATAAACAAAATCTAGTGGGATTTAGTTAATCTTTAAAATGTGTGACACTTTATAATCCTGAAATAAGTTAGAAATAGATTTGTATAGTTAATTGTAGATTTATCATGGCTGTTTGTTAATAAATGGTTTTAATTAATATCTTTGGTGAGACCTATTGCAGAAGTTAAAATTCTGTTGCTGATGTTGCAGGAATGTGTTAGAATTATAGCAATGAAAACAAGAAGTGAAATGTCTGTATATAAACTTCAATAAAGAGGAAATTTAAAGAGTAGCAGCCAGAAAATGACCTGTAGTGTCTTCATGTTATTCACATAAGATTTATAAGTATGCATTAAAAAAATGAAGTTCTATTTGACTGAAGATGACTGGTTTGTCTTGTAATTAATATGGGTAAGTGTGCTTCAAAAATTATTGTAGTAACTTTAGTTGATAAACAATGAACAATGATGTGCATAATAGAACAAATTTTATATTTTCCTTTTTAATTTAACTAAAAATTTTTCATTAATCACTATAAGTATTTTCTGATCCATGTAATATAAGTATTTATGACTATAATACTACTATTTATAATACTTATATTATTTATAATATATAATATACTACTATTTATATTTAACTATAATTTAAGTATTTTTTGATCCATGTAAAATAAAAACTAGGAGATCTCTCATATAATTAGCGAAGTCGAATATAAAATCAATATTAAGGAAATGGCTCGGATGAAACTAGTGTAACTGATATCAGAAATTAGCATATTATTTTCCTCACCTGATGTACTGACGGGCGACCCGTGGCGGTGTTCGCGGTATGTTTTCACGGGGTTCTCACGTTTCCCCTGCCTATCATTTCACCACAACATTCAACCCTATATCATTCATTAATCACACGCCCCCGGGGAGGTGCGACAGGAAGGGCATCCGGCACTCTGAAATTCCCCAGCCAACCAAATCAAGAATCCCCCCCATCTACGCCGACCCTGTCACGGAAGAAGTCAAGAAGATGATGTATTGACTGAGTATTTGAGCTTACCCCCTCAGTGGAATTCACTAAATTATTTTTCCCACAGTAAAAGTTTTAAATCTCCACGAAATTTTAACTGCGTCTCTCTTGATATAACAATCGTGCTGATGAAAACTGCATGTTCATATCTGAAACATTCTCAAACTTGGAAAACTCATTTTTCACTATGTTCTCCAACCAAAGACAAGGACACTTCAAATTAAAGGTAAAGTTCTGAGAACGCTTGTCCAATTCTCATGTCCATGATGAAACGTTCGCGAGCTATGAAACTACATGAAAACGAAGTTTACAAAAATTATGTACTGAAAAGTTTTCAAACCAAAACTCCCTCTTAAAACTATTTTGTTTGATCGTCACTAAACTGAGTGGTCCAGTCATATGGTAGTTTCGCGGGGAAAGAGATAGAGGTTTTTTCTCAATCGTTTGTTAAGTTTTCCAAAGCTGAATCCGAATTTTAACTCTGCCACTATATAAAGCTTGTGCGTTTTGAAAAAAACTCTCTCTCCTCGCCTTTTTGTTTTGATATATTGTATTTCAGGAGGGTTTTTAGTGGGTATGGTTGAGTCATTCGGAGAGTCCCACACGCGGGGAAAGTCGTGTTGGTTCTCCATAGTGCGTAACAGCATTTTTCCTACCTGTACAAAAATGTTAAGGCTCTAATGACCTCGATGTCGGCGAGCCGTAAAACCCCAATAAAAAAAGCAATACTGATATAGAGAACTACCTATCAATAATGGGTGGAATGGTTTCATGGAGGAAATAAGAGGATACTTCTGTCGAAGACCAGCCTTTCATTAACACTACTCGAAGTGATCCTGGTACTGTATTTTCATAGTTTCGTGGTCTGGTATGCAGTAGACGAAATCATAACCTAAATTAGCAAGTGGAATGATATTTAATCAATTACTACATACTATTATGTCACGAGACATTGCAAGTCGCAGTGGAGATTCGTAACTGTCGTATGTGGTTGAGGGATAGGAGGATTTTATTAATGGGTTCAGTAGGTCACATCATGGAAGAGAGTGTTCTGGCTAAACCTTTGACCTCTGTACGCAATTAACAGTAATGGGAAGATCATAACAGACCATAGCTACGCAAGAGCTATTAGAGCTCATAATAATTACGCCAAAACAATTTCCATCATTCCGAATCACAGGCTCTTTCTGCACATGCTGAGCCCTTGATGGAACTTTTAGAACAGTTTAAAGCTTAACTTCAGAACTGTTTAAAGGCAAGTGCCAACGGTTAGCGCTCCTAGACCGACGGCAATATTGAAATTTGACATTTTAAAGGTAGGTGGAGACCCCTAACATAACTTTTTTCAAATCTAAATTTTTTGCGGTCTTATCTTAAGATATAAAACAATGTGAAAGGGTAACCCGTTAAAAAATCTGCTTGGTAAAACTCCTAAACGATCATTTTAAAATCTGAAATTTGTATGGAAGTTTTCTTTTAAGATAAAACAAGATAGGTGGGTGCTCCGTCCAAGTTTCAAAAATTGGTTTTTCTAACAACCGGCCGCTGCTCATATGTGTAGTAGGTTCATTGGCACCTCGAAAGACATGCACTTATTTAGGAACACCATGAAACTTTTACTTCAGATGGATCCTTCACTATCCACCGAAACGTGGAGCGAACGACAATAGAACAGATTCTAATGAAGTTCTCTCCCTGTGAGACATACGAGGAAGATCAGAAGCCTAGAATTTCTAGAACTAAGTGTCTTACGAAAATAGAATAATTCTCATATTATTTAATTACGGATGTATGTTGTGTGTTAATTTTTTTTACCATGTTACTTTGAAGCATTAACTGGGCAAATGGTTACAAATATGGATATTGTGAAAACATTCTTGATGAATTGTTCTTAGCTTAGCGATTGCGTCCAATATACGAGTACACTCAATTTAAATGCTGTCCAACGCGTTGACTAGAGTCTAAAAAGTTTATTAAGACGTAAAAAAAAATTCTATAAGAGACATAATTAAGTAATTTAACTGGGAACAGAACACTATTCTCCAAACTTAACTAGTTTTCGAGTTAAAATCATAAACAGTAGAAAAATTGTCTTTTGGGATCCATTTCGAAACTTTTGTGAAAATTCATAGCACTCTAGCGCGATATCTGTTCGTTGGACAAACAATCGTTAAAGACTTCATTTGTCTAAAACGTAAGTACATTNATTTAACATAACATAATTTATCTGTTACCTGACGGTTTAAGAGATTTCTATGAGCAATTTTTCGAAGTTCTTTTGGATTTTTTTTCAAAACGCACAGGATTTAAAAAAACGCACAGGCAAAGTTAAAAATCGTATTCAGCACCTCCGAAAACATGAGGAACGATTGAGAAAAAATCTTCCATATATTTTTCCTTGATTGACCTTTTTTATATCCCTGGCTACTGAACTACAAACTGCGTACTCCTGTGACTTCCACTAACGCATTGTTTAAATTTCATAAAAACATATCTATCCTGACATGTAAATTCAATAGTGTAAAATGTTCTTACACTATTTCGTACTTGTCACTATAAGGGAAAAAGTATGACCAAAGTAATTAAAATGTTGATCTGAGCAATCATCATTTCTAGTATGTTTCATACTAGGTTAAAGTTTCACCACCGTATTCCAACGCATATGTGACGAAAAATATGCAAAAAGTCCTAAATATTATCCGCACTTATTCAAATTTTACATAAAGCTTCATATCGATGCCATTGACATTTCTTCTAAGGTTCATTAAAATCAATTGATAGACAAAAAGCATCGAAACTTGTAAATTATAAAAATATTGGAGAGTACCTCATACACACCCTACCTGGAATTTTGAGGTTAGAATCGCAAAAACTTCAAAACAATCTCAAAAAGGTTCCAAAAAGTTCAGGGGAACGTATTAGATCGTATTTGGCCTTACCTTTCCGGACTACCATTTACCCTTAAAACGCGTTATAACGTGTTCGATTAAAAATATATTTTCTATGTTCCAATGTTTTACACCTAATTTTCGACTCTCGTAAAAATATCAAAGTCGAACATTCATATTACAGTTTATTACGGTAAAAAATTACAACGTAACCCAAACATTAACCAATTTAACATTTTCCGCTTGCCACATTAAAAAAGAATTATTCATTTTACATATATCCTTGTAACAGCGATGTCAAGTCAAATATAGCCAAATTATTCAACTTGCTCGCAGCGCGAGTTTTTGCACAGCGAGTCTTGCCATGTGTTCACTTGTCGCGAGGACGGTCGGACGGTCTAACAGTCAGCAGTCGGCTCTCTACTGGAACCGGTGCACTGTGAACATTCATTTCGTGCTACAATCGCTCTCCAACCTTGTCAGCGGAGAAAACTATTCTTCGCTACTCTCGTCAGTCGGCACGCTAGCCGTCTTTTCTCTGCCTTCATCCTGCACCAGGACACTGATGAAGGCACTATTTACTACTTGAAGATCTCTTCTCCAATTCATGGGTCTTCAATCCAATTTAACTGGCATCACTTCATTCGACTTCAACTACAACGTCATCTCGGTGAATTTCCTGGATCATCTCATCACGATGTATCATGGGAAATCAGTATTGTATCATTTTTCTCCATTACCTTCATATTGCATGTCATATTAAACTGTTTTTGTTGGCAATCAGTACTAATCTACACCTCATCCTTTCCTCATTCTTTACTTTTACAAACATTTGGTCCTTCGAACCCGATCACCAATGTGTAGGTTCATTTAGCAAAATATCTGCACAGTCTTCATATATTATTTTTATCTGATATCTTCGAGGATAATTGCTGCTGTCGTTCGAACAAATTAGTCATGTTCTTCTAATCTGTCTTCCTTTCTTTTCTGAATCATGTATGTAATAGAATAGAATAGTCTTTGTTTCAGTACCTAATTAAGATTTGATTGTGTCGATTTGTACCTCCAACAAAGAGAAAATATCCATTCCCTTTAACGAGTACCATCAGTATTGTGTCAATCTACAGAAAGTATCCGGTGTATGAATATGTAAACGAGAATTGATAAATGTTTAAATAAATACTTATTTTATTATAAAACATGTTTATATCCGACTCTGCACATTCACCAGTTAATCGATTCAAGAATCTTATCGATTCCTTCAACCTTATTACTACGATAAACGACCCCACTCACCTCTCCGGTTCATCTCAAACATTGCTAGATCAAATTATCGTCAACAATGGAACCTCGTATCTCTCTGAAGTGTTTATCGTCGGATACAGCGATCACCTTGCTCAAGTATTGACAATTAATTATAAACTAAAACAACTTAAAATCCTTTACAAATTTACAAGAGAGTTTAATGACACAAATCAATCCATGTTTATAAATTATTTGCGTGAAGAAACATGGAAAGATGTTTACAATGGACAAAACACCGACGAAAAATTCAATGTATTCCTAAAACATTACAACTCTAGCTTTCCCATAAAACACAAGTTAATTAACACAAAGAAATACAATAAATGGATCACCCAAGGGATAAGAATTTCTCCAAAAAACAAACACCGTTTATATTATCTTCAAAACTCTATAACCAACCACCCGAATTCCATGATTATTTTCGTAAATTTAAGACTATTCTTCGAAAAGTAGTCTTTGCAGCTAAAGTAATGGAAAACGACAGGCAGGTACTAAAATCGAACAACGGGATGAAAGCCATGTGGAATATTGTTAAAAATTACACGTCAACGTCTGAAAATGACGAGGAAAATGTTTCTTTACTAAACGATGCCAAAATCGTATCAAATCCTCAGGAAATCTCAAATTTGTTTAATTCTTACATCTCAGAAGTAGGTAAAATAACGAACTCAATATATCCAAATCAATGTCCAATTATATCCACCCACGTACACAATTCTATGTTCACTTTACAATCTAACGCCAGTGAAGTCATGAGAATCATCAACTCATTAAAAAACAAATTTTCAACAGGCATAGACGATATACCCGAGTTTATTGTTAAATTTTCGTCCCATGCTATATTAAATCCACTCATAAATATTTTTAATAGTTCTTTATCGGAAGGGGTGTTTCCCAANTTACACAAGAAAGGAAACAAACTTAATATTGGAAATTACCGACCAATATCTCTACTACCCACTTTCTCAAAAACCTAGAAAAATTGTTCTATAAGCGTCTTCTAGATTTTTTTATCAAAAAATAACATTCTCTCTGACGATCAACACGGTTTTAGGAAATGCTTTTCCGCTACAAGCGCCATATTTTCTTTCTTAAATGAAGCTACCACTTCTTTTGACCGTGGAGAAAATCCTCAGGGTGTTTTTCTTGACTTATCCAAAGCATTCGATGTCATCGATCACGGAATTCTTTTTCCAAATTGCATTATTTAGGCATTCGTGGACTTCCACGTCTAAGCTAACTTCTTATTTAAAAGATAGATAACAGGTAGAAATATCCTATACTAAAAATAAAATACTTGAGCGTTGTCTTTCAGAAACAAAGTCACTTACTTGCGGAGTACCCCAAGGTTCAATTCTCGGCCCTAT
>NNCF01130995.1:6959-28318 GCA_002313205.1 Laupala kohalensis | reverse complement strand
GTTCGATAGAGGACTGCCAGACACGTACCAAACACTGTTTGGTGATCTTCGCGGACATACAGGGGGCGTTCGACAATGCTTGGTGGCCAAGAATCCTCAGGCGAATGAGAGAAATGAAGATTGATTCGTTTATATACAAGTTGTAAAGTAACTACCTGCCAGAAAGAGAAGTTTTTGTCCTTGCGAGTGTAACATCATACTCCAAATTCGTGACCAGAGGTTGCCCGCAAGGATCCAACAGTAGGCCGTAACTCTGGAACCTCGTCATCGACGAAGTCCTTAGAGAACTAGAAGATGCGGGGGCCAAGGTGACGGCGTACGTGGACGACCTAGCTATCACGGTTGGTGGCGACAGTCGAAAACAACTAGAGGTGGATGCACAAACGTTCTCGATATAGTATTACGGTGGTGCGACAGGGCAAAAATGACCCTGTCTTCCAAGGAGACAGAGTTTATGATGTTTGGGAGGCAATTCCACTCAGAGAGGAAACCTATCATCATAACCTGTGGTACAAAGCTGCAAAGTAGCGACGAAGTCAGATACGTAGGCTTGTATCTGTACAAGAAGCTACAATTCCTTCCTCATGCTAAGAAAGTCACAGCGAAGGGTCGTAAACTTTTCTTCAAGCTGAGAAGGATCTGAAAAGCCGAGTACAACATCCCTGCGAACACTGTCCGCACGATATATCGTGAAGCGTTTCTTCCGAAGTCACCTACGCGGCTTCCGCCTGAAGGCACCGAGTTGATCATTCACATGTAAAGAGACCGCTTTTTTCGGCCCAATGTGGATCTATGCAAGGAATCACTCGAATGTCAAGACTCACAGCGACGACTCAGCGGCTGCATGCCACTGGACCTGGAGGTTCGCTTCCGAAACTACCTGTACCATCTCCGCAAGGGGAAGCAGGTGGTCATTGTCACCGATTCCTTCAGCAAGGAAACCAAGGGTGTGAAGGGTAAGATAAGAGGACTGGCAAGCCCGCACGAATGACGATGAATACGGGAGGGATACCTTTATGTTCATTCTGATCGTAGAATTTGTTAGGAGGCATGCGTGCTTCAAGCCAAGTCTGGTGATGGTGCGAACTATTACTAGGTAGAGCTCGAACAACGCAAAAAGGTATGACCGTGGTTTGATAAAAGCACCCCAATGTAAATGCGACCACACAACACAGGAAACAGTGGATTATGCCTTACCAGAGTGCACTTTTTACCGAGAGGAGCGTTCCGATTATCTTAAAAGGTCGAATAAGAAGCTAACGGGCGACGACCTAAGCAGTCTGATTGGCACATTTTAGGAGCTCTACCCTATTGGTGCCTTCATGACTGCGGTGGAAGTCAAAAGGAAGCTGATATATGACACCTAAGAATTGACGGAAGTGACGCATCCTCTAGTGATTCCCGCTCAGTCTCACCATTACGAGGATTAACGATATATGTGAATTCATATAGACAAAATGTTAAGAGAGGAAGAGTGAGATATTTATTTAAGTATATGGTGAGGGGCAAAATATAATATATATACATATTTATATTTATTTATAGTAGTATAGTAGTAGAAACCGCCCACCTCCCCGTGGATAGAGTCGGGGACGTCTCCTCTTCGTGAGGAACGGCTGAGCGGCGACACACACAACACTTGCACACAATATCACGAACATGATCTCTAAAACGGATCAATAAGATAAGTGGACTGTATTACTACTGAGCAATACGAAATAGAATACGATCCGCCGACGTATTTTTCAACCGTTTGAATTTTGAATTTGGATTTCCACTAAATTTAATATTTTATAACAATATCCAATAAAAGAATAAAGTTATTATTATGTATGATTTTTATTGTTTTTTTGTGAGACTCGCTGGCAACTTGCTTGGTTTGGATTCGCTCGCAACTAGGACGATTTGATCTGCGTGTTTGGACATAGCAAAAATGGGAAAAGGAAGGAGGAGTGTGATGGAGGAGGGTAAGGGTCGAGGGTAGGTGATAAGTAGGTGACGGAGTTCAGGTCTAGAGAGAGGTGTTGCCAAGGTCATAAGCGTAGCGCTGTCTTAGCTCGGTAAAGTGCAACTCAGGCTGCTCGGGACGGAGCGGACAGGTTGGTTGTCCCTTTATCGAGGGCCCGTTAGGAGGCGAGTGGTGGAGGAAGCTCCCTTGGGTGACACTTATCTTTTCATCCTCCACACCAAGGAACTATCTGTCCACTCACTCGGTTCTCCTACTCTCTTCTCTCTACTCTTCTCCTCTATATATTTATACATATGATTGAAAGTTCTGACGTAATGACCTCGTAACCCAGTCTCGTTTACCAGTACACCTGACCCAGTTGTAATATGCTTTGGTTGTTCATAGATATCTGAGGTGGCGTCACGACATCTCCCCTTCCCTCTCCAAAAAATGGGTGACGTCACCCACTCTTCTGTGACGACACCCATGCACAAACGTCATATATGTTTTGTTTACATGTTATCGCACTGCGCGCTAAAAACTACACGTAGATTACTTCATATTATTGTCTTGAATATATTTAAGATAGTTTTACAGTCTTTCGTTTGCACTTCAAAATCTATCACACAATCTAAACATATTATAACAAAAATTGCTTTAAAAAAAATTTCATACAAATTCTATAACTATTTCTAACATACAAGATAACATATCCAATTTTATCACAATAATAATAATAACCCTCTTTTTATATACAATAAAATTACAAGTGGGGAAATAACGAGACGTGGTTCGGCATCGAAACAATGTATATCACTGAAACTGGCCCCGATTCTCACTTCCCCATTTTCCTTCTCTTATATCGTATTGCTGTACACACTAAAATTGATTATCATTTTAATCCCTGAATTATATACATAGCACATGACACTATTTCTAATCGTAATATACTGCCTTGGCCTGCTCGCTAAAGTGTACCCCACTCTTCTCTACCTTGTCTATGACAAATTGTGAGTTCTTTAATTATACCTCCGAGGTGTGAGGACGAAAAAAAAGGATTTCTTTTATAGGAAAACGCTTTTTGTAAAATGAACTGTAAGTTGGAAGAAATGAAAAGTTGGAAATACCTTCCCTTTACCGTATTTCTGAGTCACTTAAAAAATGTATGCTTTGTTTTTTTATAAATTCAATTTACGATTTTGTATCTGGGTTTCGTTAGGATGTTTCTATTTTTTTATATTATAACAATTCTACTAATGTTTTGGAGATATATTCTCATAATATCGCGTATATATGCTGCAGATTAATAATTATATGTACATATTATGCCTCATTAGCGTTTTTCTTTCAGATTCCTTCTCGCCAAGGGGTCTTCTCCAAATAAAAGAGATAAAAATGGCGACACTGCTCTACATCATGCAGTACAGGATGAGAACATGAAAGTCATTAAGTTGCTAATTGACAGAGGCGCTGATATCGCACTGAAAAACGTAGATGGAGAAACTGCACTTGACCTCGCCATTGAAGGGGATTCTAAAAAAATACTGGAAATATTACTACAACGTATGGTAAGTGACAAGAAAAGAAAATTTATAAATTTTAGATTAAAGATCTTGAAATATATATGAACTGGCAAAAAATATTCTTACTTGATGAAGCTTCCTTCCACGCACTTCCATTTTACACCAAGCTTTTGTTAAAGATCGGGATCTTTACAATATTTAAAATAATTCTAAATTTTTCGAATAAGTTCAGTTAATATTATTTCCTGATTATCGCCTAAACACTTTATGTTTGTAGAAGATTCATTTGTGGTTTGCGCTCTTTTTCAATTGTTAAACAAAGGAGAAGACAAATAACAATCCTCTGGTGTCGGTAGGTTGCTCGTGAGCCGGGTGAAGTTCCTTAACATACGCCGATGGCAAATGAATATTTTCTTTCAACAAGGAGTAATAGAAATACATACTCGTGAAATAATTTACTCAAAGTGTAAATATGTATCTACATAACACTGTATTACATTAATAAAGTAATGTTATTTAAAACGTATTACAAAAAACGAAGACAAAAATGGTACTTTTCAACTTTCTGAACTATTCATGTATATTGCAGTGTTTTTACTGCATATTGTATGGTATATTTTGTTGATCTCTGCTGCATTAGATTTTCGACATTGATTACAAAAAATTATACTTAAAGAAAAACAGCATTGTATCATCACATGTTCTCCATCCGAATTCTTGCAAGAATGAAACTTTCTTCCTGATAGAACTGGCCACTTCTACTTCCTGATCTAATTATATTTGTAAGAGCACCAAATTTTTTTTATATTTTTAATGGATATTCGTATGTATTTGATATAAAATATAGACATATGTAAATAGGTTTCCATTGAATATTTTATGGATAGATTTGGGATGCATCAGTTTGGAATATAAAACAAATTGTGATTTGTATTTTCACTGATTTGTATAATAATAATAAACCGAGAAGTAGACATTTAATTTAATTTTATATGAGAAATCGTTCTTCTAGAAATATTCAGTATATTTTTGTAATACAATATTTTGAAAAGAAAGCGTGTATGCTTACGTTTGAGGGGTCGCTGATCATCAATATTAAAAACGAAGTTTTGAAATTTTCAACTTAATAAAATATATCATTTTTATATCTATTGTGAGGAAGTTCTTTGATATAAAGTTAGGTGGTGCAGATTTTGTATTGAAGAAAGAAGATGGTGAAAATGCACTTGACATCGTCATTAGTTATAGTTTAAAAAATATTGTGAAAATATTACTACAACGTATGGTAAGTGACACAGAAAGAAAATATAGAAACTACAACTCTAAGAGCTTTAACTACATATTGAAACGGGAAGGAAAGGTTATTATTCAGTTTTGACAACGATTTAAAAAAATTGTTATAAACAAATTTAGTAATCAAATTAGTGACTTATACACGATTCGGTCCCCTGTTCGGGCGCGAATGGAAACCTACGAGATAAATTTAATAATAATTACAATTATAAAAATTGTTATTCACAAATTTTTTGAAAATTTATAAACAAATTTCTTTGAATTGATCATAGTTGCCTGTCACTAATTAGTATTATATTCCGTTGTTGATCTTCTTCACACTATCTTCATCTGGTTCCAATTAAAGTTCCAAATGATTTAATTAGTTAATTATCCTAATGACCTAAAGGGTGGTGCCTTAATTTTCACATCTTTGGGAACACCGTACAATAAAAATACATCAGTGTAGTATTCAGATGATATTAAGGACAGTTATTACACACAAAAATTACCTGTTTGATTAACATACACAGTTAATCACTTTTCACTAATTACAAATACATCAAAAATGTTGAATGGACTACCCATTGTATGGCCTACAGCGCTACGGATCTCTTTGTCCGTCATAAATTGTTACTCACTAAACTAAAGCGTGCGTGGAAGGTCATTGCTCTTACAACACTTCATTTCTTCTATTAAACTCAATCACTTAGCCTAATTACACTTTTAACAATTTAAATGGCCTAAGAAACACATTACTTTTTACATTTTCACACGTGTGAATGCTAGTCTTCTCGGAGATGATCAAGTTATCTCAGTGATTTGTAGCGTGGATGTTGAAGACTCCACTTCGATACCCCTCCAGCAAAACACTCGTCCTCGTAGCTCCTTAGCTGCGTTGACCTTTCATTCCTCAGCTATCGCGAACTGTTCTAGTGTTGCTTTTCTCTCCGCTAATCACCCTGAGTTTATTTTTACTAATCGTTCATTGCGACATTTACTTAGATCTTCGTGGCCACTTAATTACTTGAAAGAATGCCATCTGGCTTAAATGAGAGTGGGTCTACGGTATTTGTTCTACACAAGAACGTTGCCTTGTATCGGCATATAAATATTCAAAATGATCCTTTGGCGGCTTTTTCAACACTGTCTTTGATGATTGGCTTTTGCAACAGTCTACTCTGCGTGGTCAATAGTCTGCTATAACCCAAAATGGTTTCGAGAGTCTCTGTAGATTCACAGTCTGTGAATGATCATTCATTATTAATCTGATGATGCAATTAATCACTGCACGTATGATTCTCTTGCTGCCGAACTGAACTAGATTTCATCGGGAACCGAATATACACGAGTCCGCGTACAATTTTTCCGTCAGCAAGAATATAATTTTCAAAATCTCAAAATGTTCAATTAAACTTTTACAATCGTGGAGATGAATTTTGTAGCACTGCGAACAAAATAATTTCAAGAAACGAATTTTGTTACGAATTTATGTTCAAATGATGTACAGAAAAATTTGAGTCCAAGGAAAAATTTGACTCCAATTATATAATGAAAAATTTAACTCGAATCATCCAGAATGCTCTTGCGCTCGCTCTTTTAGCGCAAAAATTCCTCACGTGGCCTCCCCTTCTTTACATTTCAATTCTCCAATGTGTATTGCCAGCACTTTCTCCCACTACAATTTTTATTGGTGATTTCTTATGGGAACCTTCTAGAACATTTTGAAAATGTCGTGTTGCCAATGCGTGCTAACTCTCATCCCTTCCATTTCCTGATTTGTGGATTTAGTATTGCGTCTTTCGAACTTTTTGGCTCGCCCGTTGAACTAGACCATGTCCTTCATTTTGGATTTTCAAACAATAACATTCTCGTAACATTTGCGCAGTTGCGAATCCTATTCTTTTAACATAACATGGTTTTATGGTTTAATGCCAGTCTAGAGGGCCTCCCTCGAACACGTGCGACCGCTCCTTGCTGACTCATGCCGGGATTTGCGCTCAGACTTCTACGCACTCAGAAAACTATGGTTTTATGACTTGTTTTTAGAATTCTTTTGTGGCAGCCTGCCGCGACCCTTCAAATATTAATTTTCACCTAATATTAGCATCCCTCTGTGGAGGATGTTTCCAAAGATATCACTCCCTGGTTATATCAAAAGATGGGATTTATGAGGACCTTTCTTAACAATTTCTTTTGCAGCTGTGCGACCGTAAGGATCCTTCTTCGTTTGAACTAAACAATTTGCACATATTTTATTAGTGCACTGGGAAAATAATATTCCATGAGACGTGTCCCTAACTGTCCTCTCTTTCAGAAAAGTTTTTAACAATTGCTTTTTATAAGGCTCGCACTCCCAAATGTAGCTACCTGCTTGCACATGTGGTTTCTTCCTGTGTGGGAAGTGAAAGTTGGTCTCTCTTTCGTTTATAACAATAGTAGTTGCTTTAAAACTATTTTGTAGTAAACAATTTCTAAAGATTTGTATTACTTTTAAGAAAAATATTCTCTCGCGCATGTGTTAGAAAAGTTCTTTCTAAATTTTACCCTCTGCTGGCTACGGTTTCTGAATAAAGTAATTTATAAATTTGAGAATGTAATGAAATAATTCAATTATTTAATCTACAGTTTCAATATGAACTACAAAAAAAATGATTTTATTTATTTTATAGGCTGTTTCTGTTAACACACTCTCATTATACACAAAGCTTTTGTTCAACATCTGAATCTGATATTTCAAATAATTTCAACCTTTTTCATAAATCGTATTTTAATTTATGTCTATCACATACATTCGTTTGGTAACAATTCATAAGACTTCTATTATAGAAAATTGGGTGTAGGTAATGCCAACGATTCTCTTATTACGAAAAATAAATAAAATTATTTTGATAGTGATTCCTTCAGTATATAAGAGAATGAGGACCTTCTTTTCTAATAAAATATAAGACTATGTAATAATGTAAATGGTTTTGTTTTAATTTGAAGACGAATGTTACTCTACATTGCATAACATAATTCTTCTCAATTCCACTGGGTGTTCAAGGTATATTATTTCCTGATTGTCGGCTAAACAAATCGAAAGTTGAGGGATTCATTTGTTGACTGCGCTCTTTATGTCGTTGAAAAAAATTTAATAAAGTAACAATCCTCAGTTGTCGGAAAGTTGCTCGTTAGCGGAGTAAAAAGCATTAACATAAGCAGATGGCACATGAATCTATTTATTCAACAAGGAGTAATAGGAATACATAGCAAGGAAAAAATTTATTCGCAATGATATTAGAAACAACATAATATTGTATCATATTAGAAAAGAAATATGAATAATAATATAATACAAAAAAAGTATGGAAATATTGTAGGACAAAAAGAGGGGTAAAAATTTGAATTCACGAGGGCAAAAATTCAAAATCTGCTGAACAAGATGTAGTAAACTTAGATTGTATTCATTTCGAACATATCATCGAATGGAATAATACATTCATATAAGAGGTAGAAGTTAACTCTAAAAAACATATATTTTCATATGTCATATTTTCTAAAAGCCTCACGTATATTACAGTGTTTTAATGCATATTTTATTGAATATTATGTTCATCTCTGCTGCATTAGCGTCCCGACTTTCAATGTCAATTTAAAAAAATTGTGCCCAAAAAAATAACGTTGTGGGTATCATCACAGGTTCTACACTCGAATACATCAACGAATTCAACTTCCTTCCTGATAAAACTGGCCATTTCTTCTTCCTCATGTAAATATATGTGTAAGAACCCCTGAAAATATCATTTTTATTTTTAAACGATTTATTTGACATAAAATAAAAATAAAATTAAAACGTTTCACACAGAAAATTTGATTTTCTTGCATCAGTTTGGAAGGGAAAACAAATAATAATTCGGAAATAAACTGATTTGTAAAATAATAATAATAATAATAATAATAATAATAGACAGAGGGGAAGACATTGAAATGTATTTACTATGAGAAATGTTTCTTCTGGAAATATTTAACACTATGTTTTAAAAAGAAAGCGTGCATGCTTGCGTTTGAAGACTCGTTTATTATCAATGCAATATTTTTAAAAAAGTTTTAAAACTTACAATTAAATGAGGAAATATCATTTTTTATCAATGATGGGAATATTCTTTGACATGAAGTTTAAATGCAAAAAAATTCTTGCGTTTAGTCAACATGTGTATAAACTAGGCTAAAAAAGATTTCTTTAAGATACAATATTTTCAGGAAACAATGAATAATTCTCAACTATATTTTAATGAGTTACAGTATATGTTGTGTCAGTGGTGAATTGTGTAATCGATAAATGCCTTTCTGTGCAGGGAGCAAATGCTTCATATCGTGCTGTCATCAGACGCCACACAGCGAAGGTTGAGTTGCTTCTGAAGGAATCTGCAAGTGACTTTAATGAAAGACACATCACAGGAAACACTGCTTTGCATTTCGCTTTAGGTCTTTATGGAGACAAACATATACATGAAATCTCTCAAATGCTTCTCCAAGAACAAGTAAGCATTACCAGAATATTCTTAATTGTCATTTTTTTTCAAATAACTGGGACTATTCGGTCTCTGTACTTTATTGAAAGTGAATAACAATCGAGCACATAATAATACTTTCTTATTTACATTTTCCTTTCAAGATGTAACACTTGTGTGTCTAATGCATTAATGGAATTTTTATGATTTATGCTAGTTTGAATAAAAGATGCAGAATCAGTACAAAGATTAATCTATTACCTACTTTATGAAAAGAAAAACATCTTGAAATGAAGTCGAAACATGTTTGAACACCTAAAAATATTTTATTTGTATTATTTATTTAAAAAAATATTTAAGCGAATACTGTCGACGGTTTAAAAAACGGATTGTATTAATTTATGATCATTTTAAAGTTAGAAAAAATATCCCTTATAAATACCATAATTTAAGTAATTTCAATGTAAATTTTCCAAGATTGACAGAATATTTTAAGAAAAATATTCATTAGCCAATAATTTATGCAGTTTCTCTTCCCTGTCGTAATTCTTGAATTAATTGTATTATATTTTATAAAATGAATTGAATCCATTTATATTTAATGTCACACAATCTCTCTTCTCGTAGTCTATAGATGTCGAAGCAGAAGACGAAGATGGACTGACGCCGCTGTATTATGCGTCTCGTGTCGGTTGTGTTTCCTGCGCAGAATTGATTCTGAACCGAGGAGCGAAAGTCGATGGTGGATCTTCATCTCCTTTGATTGCTGCGTGTGAAAGAGACTTCACGGACATGTCAAGGTAATACTGGCGTGTTCCTTAATTTGGCTTTCTTTCTTTCCGGTGTAGGTGAATTATTACTTCGGATATTTTACATCAGATATGTAGAATTTGAGAGAGTCAGACATGTCTCAATTATCGTGCTTTAGTACGGGACCATGGGGGTAAAGGGAGAAAAAGTCCACTTGACATATTTATCCGCATTGACGTTGTATGTTTATAGTGATTTTATTACCCATTCTTATGTACCTCTGTGGTTAATTCTCTTCATTATTCACATGTGGGACAGAAAGTACGATATAATATTTTTTTCTTCTGCTTCAACGTCATTACTAATACACGTTATAAGTGTGTCTGCCTTTTTTCTTCTTTATAAGAATTGTCGTGCGATCACACTTTTGTTGAGTACACACACAGCTTTGCGATGAGGCGTAAATTTCTGATTTTGTAATGTCAGTAAAATTACTAGTTTCTCTCGCTTGTAGTAACCGTGATAAAAAGTCGCTCTGCAGTGAATCAAACCTTTTTCCATGATATTTTTCTTGGTCAACACTCCTTTATTTTCTCCTACTGTCGTATATATCAGTAGTGGTTGTTTTGAGGTACTGTCTAAAAGATATACTGATACAGCATAGGGTCAATCCAAAATGTATCAACGGTGGTAATTGGCGGTCAAAGATTTTGATGTCAAATTTGACATTGGGGTTTTCTCCAGTCAACAATCACGTAGAATTATCCTTGTCAAAGAAATGAACAGAATCTTCCGTTTCAAAGGTTTAGACTCGCATCATTCATTTTCTATTTAGTACTATATCTAACTTGCAGCATATGATTAATGATGATAAGTGAATTATTGCATTATGTTGTGGCTTTGCGCGAGAGAACATTTGATGTGACTCCGTTCAAATATTCCCTTTTGTTCAGCCAAATAAATAAATTGTATTCGATCTCAGAAATGCTTTTATTAGCGTTGACTAGTTTTCTTATTCATGGTGAATAATTGATTTGAAGTCAAGCAAGCAGGTANGTACAAAATGTGAATTAACGACTATTGAAAGCCGTGTGACAGACGTGTATACGTCAAACTTGCTTTTGGTGCGTGACTTGTAGCGTGGACCTCGGAGTAGCAGCGTGGAAATCTCCGCGAGAAGTAAGACTCCAAGTGTGGCTGGTCCGGGTAACTTGAGCAGGCGTCGTCGCGTCCCGCGACGGCTTGGATCTCCAGCGGGCTTCAAGTCGTGGGAAGTGCCGTGCCGGATAAAATCTCGCCGGGCTCAGAATATTCCGACGAGATGAGTTTCGCTTGTGGCGATAGCTCGGCGTTGTAGTAATGTAATTGCAAGAGAAGTGCTCTTCAAAAGTGGCTTCACAATTACTTCAAGTCAACGAGCGTAGTGGATGCGTCTGAACTCATGCAAGTGATAGCAATTAATCAGTGAGCGAGAGCTGCGACTTGTACTCCACCAGACATATGGCATTAATGAATGTTATTTTTGTATCATGGTGATAACTTTAAGCTGCGACAAGTGAACGTTGATATTCATATTAATTCTTGTTGGACGATGGCAGAAACGTCATGTGAATGATGCCATGATGTACTATCATGTAATTACGACGTGTAACTTAATTGCGTCATGTGTTGATTACGTTGTAATTATACTTGGGGACGTACGTTCCTTGACACATCGTTTTGTAGGTTCCTTGTTTGCTCGCTACTCTTTGCTACTGTAGGCCTTGGCTCTTATGCAGAGGGCCGTGGCCGTGATGTGAAGAAGAAGACAAGATGGATGTGCGTTAGTTGTGATTGCGCGCGAGGGCGACTTTTAAGGCGTTGACCGTGGGGGGATGTAATTTGGTCCGTATTGTGACCGAAATATACTTGAGTTGTTACATCAAACTTAGGTATGTAGGTTTATTTGTGTAGGTGGAAGATGGTCTTGCTGACTCCAAAGACAAGATCTTCCACCTTGTAACCTCATAAATAATTGTTTGTAAGCAGGTCGTTTTAATAAGGCTTTATTTTCTTATGTAAACCTGATTGAGAGTCTCGCGTCTGGAGACGTAGTGTTGGTCCTGAAGAACTGGGCGTGGAGAGCTCGGCGTCGAATATCCGGGACCGGTGACGGGCGTGGAGAGCTTGGCGTCGTGGTCGGTGGATTCCAGGTTGAGCTGCCCCGGGGATGAAGATCCTCGTTGCTGGTTCTTCACGTAGGATAAATATAATTCGGCTTGTCGCCAAATGTAGTAGTATTAGTATTCCAGTTCGTGGACGTACGTGGTTAGCTAGTTAAGATCTCAGAATTGAAATTGAGTACAATTCAGCGAGATTTGTGATTGCACGCGAGACGTCCGGTAGCGAGAGCTGAGAACTTGTACTCCACCAGACATATAGCATTAATGGTTGTTATTTCGTATCATGGTAATAACTTTAAGCTGCGACAAGTGAACGTTGTTATTCATATTAATTCTTGTTGGATAATGGCAGAAACGTCATGTGAATGATGCCATTGTAATTACGACGTGTAACGTAATTGCGTCATGTTGATTACGTTGTAATTACTTGCGGACATTCTGCGTTTGTAGGTTCCTTGTTTGCTCGCTACTCTTTGCTACTGTAGGTCTTGGCTCTTATGCAGAGGGCCGTGGCCGTGATGTGAAGAAGAAGACAAGATGGATGTGCGTTTGTTGTGATTGCGCGCGAGGGCGACTTTAAGGCGTTGACCGTGGGGGGATGTAATTGGTCCGTATTGTGACCGAAATATACTTGAGTTGTTACATCACTACCCCTCGTTCAAAAAAAACTTCGTGGAGGACGGAGAAAAAAGAGCTGGTCGAAGGGAATTCGTCCCTTGAAATCTAGACATATGAAGTCTAGATAATTGAAGTCGTGCGGAAAAAACCCTTGGCTTTTGAACATTCAACCTGACGTGGCGAGCGTTTAAAAGTGCGTGATCCAAAATCTGGATATTAAGGGAAAACTGCGCAACGACCCGCCTTATGAACATTCAAAGTGATGATCTTCAAGAAATTCAAAGTAATAATCTTCGTGAAATCTACAGAAGTAAGACGTTCTGGTAGCGCAGGGTCTTGGAGAGAAGCCAGAAGCTGAGGTTGCAGGAACTAGAATGAAGATCATGGTGCTTGGAGATCGGGATGTTGTGTTGGACCAAGGTGTCGAGCCGGAGGGAGGCTGCGAGGATGTGTTGGACCAAGATGCGAGGAGAGGAGGTCTCAGCAGGATGCTGACATCTCGTCGCAGAATCTGTGTGTCTTGTTGACAGCGTTGGAAGCGGAAGAAAATTGTTGAGTGTTAGTGAAATGTGCATCAGAGGGCGCCGAATGAGGGTTGGAAATAAACATGTTCAGACGTCCATAAATGTGCTTGCTTCAACTCAAATTTTCTCCAACTAGGATAGTCGAGGTCAATTCTGTTTAATGCATTCACAGTTATAACAGTTTCAACAGCGGTTGTATCCGATAAGCTTTATTTATCTGGTTGTATTTAGTTTTTCACAGGTGTTAAAGTAGTATAGACTGGAAAGTTCCTGGATGGACAGTATTTTACTACTGTTGATATAGGATATTCCTGCGTCTGGTACATACAGTAATGCCATGGTAAAAGAAAATATTTCCACATTTTAAATTAAAATGGTGGTGGTGGATTAAAGCGCGCGTTACATATATTTTGTGATACTGTAAACCAGAGTGACCTGTGGTGAATTGTTGCACAGCTTTGGAGGTCAGTCATCTGGTGAGAAAGAAGAAAAGATCATTAGTATCATATAGTTAACCGTGGATGTTGTGTATCTTCTCCTTTTGTTGGGAGAATTTGTACATCCGGTTTTGCGCGTTGTGGCAGTGAATTGACGTTTATGCGCCGTATGCGCAGAAAAATGTCAATCTTCCATCTGTGCGAAAGTCGTGTTTGCGAAGAAGTGCGGCGAGTTCCTTATAAAAATCCTCTTGTTGAGTCTTCGTTATAGAAATCCTCTTGTCCTTAATGGTAGAGGGTGTCGCGGGTCGAGTAACCTTGAGTCGGGTCGCATCTTCCCTGTGTGGTTTCTCAGTCGTGACAGTTTGTCGCGTTCTTGAAGATAATGTAGCGGTCGAACGACGTTGAAATGGAGTCGTGCAGTTCGGTGGGACAAAATTTTCCTTCAAAAGTCTCGGTGTGTAAGACGGTGTCTTAGAGAGCTTCGATTCTAGCGTGATTGATCTGCAAGATAGTGGAGTGGTCGATTCTTTAAGGATCGATTTCAATGGGGTCGAAGAAGACCTTGGTGCGTTGTTTACGTTACTGCAGTGGGCCGTTAGTTGCGGTCCGCAAATTCCCCGTATCTTGGTTTATTAAGAATCCTTTAAGCCGGTCATAGGAATCGACGTCGTTTGGGATCCAAAGTTCTGGGGTAAGAGCGTCGAGTATATGTGGTTGCAAGCATGAAAGAACGGTCACGTGCTTCAAGCTTTGAGAATGTATTCCGCTACTATTTAGTAATCCTTCAGCGAACACGAACCACTTCCTCGGTAGTTTCTCCCAAAATTTAGGGAGGGGTAAACTCGGGGTCGAATACATAATGGCGAAGTAGCAGGTTAATCGGTGATTAGTAAGACTACGTTGCGTGGCCAAAATGTAGTTATGTTGGGATCACCAGCTGATGTAAATCAGCAAATTGAGTTTTATTGAACTGATTTTGTCGAGTCAGTGACTGATCAGAAGGATTAGCGTAAAAGATCAACGTCGGATGTCACCAGCTTTATTTATGTGGCTTTGCGCGAGAGAACATTTGATGTGACTCCGTTTTATGTGAAAACAAAACGTGAAGCTGGAGTTTGCAACCCAATTATATTAGCCTTTGCTTCTGATACACTTTTGAACTTTGTACTAGTCATTCTCATTTTCTGAGAAACGTTTAAAAACCACTTACTCGACGCTTCCAACGTAAAGAAATACTGAAATTACGAACTACTCTGTCACCATTAAACAATAAGATGACTCGTTGCAGTTAATTAGTTAAATCCGAAGAAACACAAAACACCTCCACACAATCTATAGGCCATAGTAATGCTTCGCTCAAAATTCTCATGAAGGAATAACCCACATTTTAATTAACAACAACTTAGAGATCAACGCAGTAGTATTGGACAACGTGAGATGATGACGGAAGATTCTTTGAACCAACTTTGAAAAAATAAATCCAAAGTTTCTTCACAATTTTGTCTTTACCTGACACACATTTATCAATAAAAAATATTGGTTTTATTGCAATAAATAAAAAAATTAACTCATGTCCGTGAATAATTTTAATTTTTTTGTAAATGGGGTTCACCAGTTGAACAAATTTTCTGTTATCTTTGAAAGAATCTGAAACAATTTTTTTAATATTAAGTTCATGTTTTGGAAAAGTATTTTGTTCAGATCAAATTGTAGTAAGGAGACCTTACAGTCACATTCCATATTGCTTCATCACGTTTTATACCGCAATTTCTTGTATAATATTTACATTACAGTGGATCATTTAACATCAGAAATCTAAAGAAATAAGATATCAAATCTAGAAAAAATGGATACATCAAACAGTGACCACGATTCAAGATGATAAAAATGTGGAATTGTTATATAATTAAAAGGAAAAATACTTTCTATTGCGTTGGAAGAATTAGAAGTAAAGCAAAGTGAACAAGCGATAAATTCGAAACAAATGATGCTTAGTTAAAAAGCAGCAAAATTAGTTAGGGCAAAATTGACACCAATAATGAAATATCGTTAAATAATTGTAAAAAAAAAATATTTAATTAACAACTGGAAACAATCAATTCATAACATTGTTCCACCGTAAAGGAGACTATGAAATATTATAAAAATTTATTACTATGTAAACCTATAATAACTTGTTACATATTTACTTACATCAGTACAATTGTTTCCTTAGCATCTAGTCATGAAAAAAGGATTTTAAAAAATCATGTTATCATTTGTCAAAATTATAAAGTCAACTACCTTGTAACAATACAACAACATGAAAATAAGAATGTCAGCAAATCTCACTATAAAGAAACTTACATCATTCATATAAACATACGAACCTTTGTAGATACTCCAGGAACATAGGTTCTAATCTGTTTTTGTTTAATTAGTTCTTTTATATTCATTCAATATCTGCATAATTTATCATCATTCTGAGAAAGTATCATTGAATAGTAAGGAAAAATGTCAGCTTTATCAGTGAACATGGAAA
This sequence comes from Laupala kohalensis, assembly GCA_002313205.1. Classification (NCBI taxonomy): domain Eukaryota; kingdom Metazoa; phylum Arthropoda; class Insecta; order Orthoptera; family Trigonidiidae; genus Laupala; species Laupala kohalensis. Next base: position 12,067 of record NNCF01130995.1, on the reverse strand, counting down.
TGGTAATTCATCATCACACTTCATTTATTAATATATTACTTTCTCGAACATATAACTTATCGAACAAATTATAAACGATAGGAAAGACTTACCTAACTAACATGTGTGTACAACTGCCAATGTTAGAGAAATAGTAGCACACAACCCATTATATATTATTATAGAGGACGTTCTGTCATGTCGGTTAATCATTGAGTCATTTTAACGAAACACATTTATTCTTTATCTATTTATCATATAAGTAAAAGTACATCTTATTAGTTGAACTCCTAAGACACAGACAATAGATACAAATTCCTTTCCGCGCAACGCAGTGTTGCCACTATTAGCCTCAACAAAAGCCAAACAGACCGCGAAAAACAGCTCAATACCTGTAATGTTTTATAATACATATGCAGCTCACTGCAAGTTTCCTATTTGTAACAATAATTCGAAACATGTGCTATTTCGATGTCTCGTAGAGTAAAAAAGTCTCATTCATTGGATACAGTGTATTATATCAAGTGAAATGAATCAAATATATTTAACGGGTTGGGTTGTTCAATCCTATTTGATAACCTACTACATTTGAAAACATCCACTTAACAAATTCATCTCTCATACATTCTGTTGCATTAGCAAATATACTTATTGTAATATAATGAATATTTTGGTACCAGTCCCACTAATAAAAGGAGAAAATAAAATACGAATGTTAAGAGATAAATGACACTGACTTGTTCACATTTAAAGCATTTTACGAAAAACGAATTTCTTTTGCAAGATCTATTAAGAAACCGAGTCCTTTATTTATGATACAATGAGCAAATGAGTAGTAAATTTTAAAAAAATTGTCCATCCAGTTGGTTCCAATGTATATTATTGTTATAAAAAACAGTTATTTAAGAACATAAAAATTAAGAACATTTTGAATGTCATGTTAAAACTAGGACACCTTTGATAATAAATTGACAAGAAATTTACTTATTTATAAAGAAACAAGTTCACATTTAAAAAAGTAAAAATAAAAAAGAAGGAAAATAATTAATACCATTCTATCTCAATTATCAGAAAAGATCGAAATTAAAAAAATGCAAATAAAGGACAGCAAATTTTAATCATCAAACACTTGGAAAAGAGGAAAAATAACTATTGTTTTCTATGAACTCTAAACTGATCTGTATCAATCCATAGAGTGTGAGACTAAACACAAAGAAAACTTGACGATAAAAAAAAACCATTTTAATTTAAATTTTAACTGTAAATACATACATTTTCACCACAATTACATACTAAACCAGGCTGTATAAAACACGCCGACTCTATTCCAATTACAAGAATGTTGAAAATTGAGATTCCCATACCTTTTCTTATTTCATTGTATCACATGTTTTAAGAAATATTAGCACAATACAATAATCTTGAGACAGGCAATTTCAGATATTTTATTAACCATGAATACATTAACGACAAATTTGTTTTCCATATAATGATACATAAGAAAGTCACTATAAAATTCCAAATTATATAAAAATCATGAAGAATAAAACTTTTACCAATATTTTGAATAATTAAAGATAAGATAAAATTTCTTCGCAATATCCTTCCTGCAACCTCAAAAGAAAAGGTATTCTTTACCACACACATGAAAGTACCCTGCTAAGTTCAACCTATTAATATCCTGACAGAAATATGTTGGAATAATATTATCAAAAACAAAAAAGCAAACCAAAGTAAAATACTCAAGTAACAAATATTAATATCATAGAGTAGTATTTATTCAAATATCTAAGAGTTACATCTATTTTTAATTTTTAGAAAATAGATTCAGGTTTACACGTAAAATTAATATTTATGAAAGTATGAACGGTCCACGAAACCATTTCAAGCAATAGTGTTTTTAACGTTTCCATATTGACATATCTTTTTGAACTGTTTCTTTATGGTTTCAACATTTACAAAGTTGTGATGAAGACATAATTTCAAGAAGAATAAGAAAACAGTAAACAAATTGTGAGGTAGGTCTCACCTTAGCTGACACAAACTGTTATTAATAAACCAAAGAATTTAGCCCAGAAACAGATTTTTTGTGTCTTGAGCTTTTACAGCATTAATTTAACGCCGCAAAACGAAAAAAAATATCCAGATTAACATTAAGAATTTTGTAATATTCAATAAAAGCAATATCGTTAAATGTTTTCATACGTATCACCTTTTAATCAGTGTCAATTTTTATGAATCATGTTACTGCATATAACCAGATCCGAAGCAGTTGTATAACCTGCCTTAGTCGGAGTTTTCTTGAGTCACATTTTTTAACATGTGATTCACTCGTTAGGTGGCAGATTTTGTGCAAAGAGAAGACACGATATTAAATGTTGCTCCGAAATATTTAACACTGAGTAGTATGACTAAATGAATTTTAGTAATAACTAATTCCTCCGTTCATACATTATCACTATTCAAAGTAACCACCTAAAATTTCAACTGTATGATGATCAATTTTTACAAACAATTTTTGAAACATTTTATTCATATAGTCTTACTTCAATTCAGACACAAAAACAATTGAATTATGTAAACCTAAATGATATATCTTTTGAACGTTTTATCACCTGTATCTCTATATTTTCTTTTGTTAAAACAATAAAGGTATTGTCCAGAGAAAGTCACAGAAGTTGACTTTTCGACAACAAGTTAATACAAATACACACAAAGAGGAACAATAATAAAAACTTCCCACACGCAGGTACCTAAAGAAACTGAATGAATACAACACCGAATCAAAATTAATCTACAACGAAGAACATATTTTAACTATTTTGTAGCTAAATCTATAGTCCACAATCTTCACTGAATATCAAGTTGTCAATAACTTGTGACACACAGCACGAGGAACCAAAAAAAGCATATCCTTGCAAATCACTCCACATATCACAGGTTAATCTGTAGCACATATCCAGTTATCCAGAATACAATGTAGTAAAAAATATAGATAAGAAAATTAACAAGCACCACTTCATCACGACCTGAGTCAGTCGTTTCACTCAATCCAGAAACTAGACTAACACTGTGTATTTGAAAATCTATAAACGCAGCTTTGCTTTATGTAATAATAATAATAATAATAATAAATAATGTAAAAAAGTGTAATCTTTATGTAACAATATTCCTCTGAATATTACCAACATATCGAAAGTAGCTAGTGTTCACTAGTCCACAGCGTAAACCGAGGAACCTTACATGTTAATCGTTTTATGACATGCACTACTTCTATACACTTAAATGAAATTTGCATGACACGCTGAATACTGAATTTCAAACTCCAGTCCTCTACATTGCGCCAAATCTTTTAAAACGCCTCGAAGATATACAAAGTGGTTGCACTATGACACAGGATAGCATGTAAACTGATAAGAACACAAAGGAATTATGCGTGAATGTTCCTTGATTAATGAAGTAATAAAGTGATAAAATCAAAATTAAATATGGGAATAATCATACATTCCTAATTCAGAACTCGCCAATTCCTTCAGAATACAAAGGAAAATAGTTGGAATAAAACGTACAAACATTAAAATATTTAATTTCTTTGATTGAGTGGTTAATATTTACCTATCTCTCCATTATGACTACATGTACAAGAGTATTTTTGTTTTTATTTAATCAAATTAAGAGTTTAAATTTCCCCTCTCGTTTCTTAAATTATATTAAATATTAAGAGAAGTGAATTTCGCGTACTCTATACCACACAATGGTTATATAACATTTATATATCCAATAATTCAATAATTTTTTTATTTAGTATGCTTTTTATAGTTTTCATCGAAGACTATTAAGCGATCAATTATGTGTTTGTACCTAGATTTTCTTCAATACCAACTCCTACATTACAGATGTACCTTAGAGGTTTGATCTTTTTTTGGACGGGAATTAGGTTTAATACTCTCTCGTTCCTGGATATGAACATTTAGAAATTTTTGAAAAATATTACACATTACTAGTATTACGGATGCATTGAGTTTTAAGTTAGTTACAAGGTTTATGAAATTTTCGAGAGAATTCAATCATCCACATTAAATGGGGTAATTTCAGTTTAGAATTTTCAGCTTGCGACAATAGCCTAATACAATTATATGATTATTTACAATACAAAATTCTAGCTTATAAGGTAGTTTCGTGGTATACGGACTGACAAGCGGACCTTATGATTACAAGATCAACGAATGGATTCCCTCTATGTGAATTTTTTTTAAAGTAATTTTCCACGGACCCTGCACCCCCTTTTAATTCTCACTTTACCTCATTCGAACCCTGAGTGAATTCTGGCAATTGAGTGATTTCCGTGATTCACCATGAATATCTTTAATGCAAATTTTCTGTGCACTAACCGCTTGGTATGCAATGAAGGGTACGAGCTACGACTGGCATCTTGCTCAGTCCAACTCCAGAGGAGTAAAAACGAAAGACGGTCAAATTGTTTTTCTTTCTTTCGATAATGCGTTACGTAATGGGGAAATGGTTCAATCAACCGTCACCGCAGCGCTAGTGACACAAAAGACGAGAGAATTTCAGTGTTGTTTTTTTCATAATAAAATATTATTTATGACAGAATAGTTTAATTACCCAGGTATTACTTTACTACGATATTTAAATTTTGAAAAATACTTGTGTATATTAATTAGAATGTGAATATTGCAGGAAATGAATTGGAATGCATAATAACACATTTTCATTTGAAAAATCGCATTAACACGTGATTCAAAATACAAATAAATAAATTATTTTAGAATAGGGTCATTCCTTAATCTTTGCTAAACATTGAAATTTAACAACTGATTTGAATTTTAGGTAAGGTGATGATTAATAATAAATTTTAAAGAAATACATTTAACAAATTACCTTTATTAGTGAGTTGACACCAAGAAACAATACACGATATAATACACGAATAAAATACTTCAGCGTTGTCTTTCAGAAACAAAGCCACTTACTTGCGGAGTACCCCAAGGATCAATTCTCGGTCCTATACTCTTTTTATTGTATGTGAACGACATGTCATCATCCACATCAGATTGCAAAATGGTTCTTTTTGCTCGTGTCACTAATTTTCTGTGTAAACACGCTAA